>APFE031344975.1:0-36090 GCA_000404065.3 Pinus taeda | reverse complement strand
TGATATGATCGCATCGCAAAGAAAAAACTGCAGTTGAAATTACAATTTCAACATCCAGGATTTAAGAGTATTGTTAGCAATGTAAGCGGTGGGGGTGATATGCCACAATTCCATTCTTTTGTTTCAGACTCTATTTGTATTGACAGAAGGAAGGACAAGAAGAGACCGCTGAATGATCAAGATGGGCTGGGTACAACTCTGGAAATTCATGTTGAAATATAATTCCAACTGCTGTGCAGCAGAAAAACGCCATGGGAGTTCTCCGCACCGCCTTTTGCTGAAAGTTGTTTTTTCTCAGAGGGCTCCGATCACACTCACCTGTTGACGCCTGTCCACAGCAGTATTTGCCAAAACTGCCGTTCCGTGGAGCTTAACGTTCAGCAAATAAGGCCGCCCGATATTGTCAACAGCCGTCCGATTGTTTAGGGCAGATCTACGGTTTTTTTTAGTTATCAAGAGAACTTTCAGTGTGATAGGTTAAAACAAAATTAACATATTGCCATAATAAAAAAATTAATGAAATGAAATGTGATCGTAAAAGTAGTTAAAAATATTTAATTTTATTAATTTTTTTGTTTAGTTTTCCATTTACTATGTAATGTTTTTTTTGGTTCTGGAGTATTATATGTAGGGTAGCAGAGCGAGAATGAAAAAGAGGGCAAAACGAAGCAGAGCGTGTACAGAGCGTGTACGTCTAGTTTTTGAGAATGCAATGGAATAAGCACAGCAGTGCGAAATAAAAGAAGGGGGAGAAACTCGCCACAGCCCCAATGAAGAAAAATCTTTTACAATGATACAGCAGAGATAGTTTTGTTTGGTATATATATATGAAATGTAAGAGATGCGGCAGCCTGAGAGGAATGTTTTTGTTGTTCAATGAAATGTTCTTATGCACAGCAGTGCAGTGAATTAAATGTTTTTTTAACACAATAGTGTTAATTTTTTTTAAGAAACTGAGTATTGCTCTTTGTTGCAGAGATAGAGTACATTTCCTTTTGAAACTGGTGTAATCCTTTGTGTTGGATGAAGAAAAAGATTTATTTTGTAACAACGGTATCTTTAATGAATACAAGTGTTCTCTGTGCATGTGTAAATCCCTGTCTTCAATCCCATTCTTCAGCAAACAAATTTTTGATCCTATGGTAAAAACCAACATTTTTGTCTTTTTTTAAATTTTGTTTGAAATTAACAGAAATTTTCATCAATTCACCCCATCTTCAGAGGAATCCATAAAACCAAGCCTTCTCATGGTTGATGTCGATATACCACCATTATCAGTGCTGGATTGTGTGCGGAATAAACCTCTTCTTCAAACCGGGGTGGTGGTCTATCATTCTAAAACCGTAGGAATAGTTGCGATTGACAGGAATACAGTTCCCACATCTGTGGCAGATGTCATGTTATCATTTGCTGCATACCAAGCCCAAATCCATGGGCAGGTTATTTTTCTGCACCCTGTACACAATTATGCATTAGTGGCATATGATCCTGTCGCACTAGGTCCATCCGGTGCTGCAGCTGTTCTTCTTCCTGAACCTGCTTTGCTTAAAGGTGATGTTGTGCATTTTGTTGGTTTGAGAAAGAGCTTACAGCTTTCATCACGCAAGTGCATTGTCACAAGCCCACAAGTTTCATTAAATATTGCTGCAACTGATATTCCCCGTTATCGAGCAATGAACATGTACGTAATTGAATTAGAGGCACATTTAGGGAATTTATTTGCTGGTGTATTAGTCGACAATCATGGAAGGCTTCGGGCATTATGGGCTGGCTTCTACAGTCCCGACAGATATAACAATCCGGTTGTGAGTGGAATTCCAATTTATGCTGTCAGCCAGATTTGAGAGAGGATTATTCACGGATCTGTTTACCTTTTCTTGTTAACGGAATGAAAATCTCTATGACCATTGTCCGCATTTTAGAGGTTGAACTTTGTACAACCTTACCTTCAAAAACGCGTAGCTTTGGGTTAAGTGACAAATTGATCAGTGATTTAGCAAACAAAGATCCTCTGAGACAGCAGGTGTTGCAAGTCAAGTGTTGTTTTGCCGGATCACGAGCGGCAGGTACGCTGGAGGCTGGTGACATGCTGTTGGCCATAGATGGGAACCTGGTTACCAATTATCGGGATGTTGAGAATGCTTGCCAGCTGGCTGGAGAGAGCAAGGATGAGCAAGGTGATCTAAGACTTACAATTTTCCGGCAGGGTAAGGAGATTGAAGTTCTTGTGGGCACAGATGTAAGAAGTGAGCTTCAAATCACGCCCACGCACATCGTAAGTTGGTGTGGCTATACTGTACAAGAGACAAACTCAGCTGTACGCTCGTTTGGATTTTGGCCTCCTGGAGGTAACGGCGTATACCTGTCGGGATATAATTTGGGATGCCCCGCTGATAGATATGCAGATCATACTGACCATTGGATTGTTCAAGTAAATGATAAACCGACGCCTGATTTGCAGACCTTTGTAAATGTAATAAAAGAGTTGGAACACGGTGACTTTGTTCGTGTTAAGATATTGAATTTAGATGGAAAACGTCATGTTTTTTCTTTGAAGCAAGACTTGCATTACTGGCCGACGTGGGAACTTAAATTTGACACAGAAACGGCAACATGGATTCGAAGTACCATTAAATCGGTCTCTAAGAGCTAAGAGCATGAGCTCGAGCTCTTAGAGCATCCCATGGACCAGATAGAAGGACCAGAATGATCAAATTTTCATACACGGAGATGCAAAGAGCATTATGAACTGGATCACAGATTTTACACTTTTCATTCTTTCATATATTTTTATATTTTTTAACTGGATGAGGTGTATTAATTTTCTTTAGATAATTGTCTGCCCATTACATCCACCAATATATAATGAACAGAATAAAGCCATAATTTTTTTTCAACTAGATGCGGTGTATTAAAATTTTGATAAATAATTGGCAGCGCATTACATTCACTCATATATAAAGAACAGAACAGAACCAGTAACAGATCTTCTTTCAAAAAGGGGCATCGACTAAGATCTAGGTTAGTATGACTTAGCTATATATGCAGATATATCAACTCAATAGATGAAATCTTTTTTATAATTTTTTATGGTTTTTTAATGATATGACACACTTATGTATGCTGGATCCATCCATCTTTTGATGGCTTTATATGATTTTGTATAAGGTGAAGATTATGAATATATTTTTATCTCAGATATAAGATAGATGATAGTAGAAAGTTACTAATTGTTATAGACTGAAAATCTGAAAACAGATGACTTTGTTTGGAAAACTTTAATGAATGTATTCTTTTATTATTAATGAAAACAAATCTTTTTTAGATTGCAACTCTAATGTTTACCTGGTCAACTATGTATTTTTGGTTCCCACTTTTAAAATCATGAAGCTACGTCTTTATTTCCTTTGTCAACTATATATTTTTGGTTCCCGACTTTTGAAAATATGCAGTTGCGTCCTGGTTCGTCACTACTTTTTTTTAATGCTTCTGTATTATGTATATAAAACAGATGGCTTGGTTTTTCAGTCTGTCTTGCAAAAAAACATTCTTTATCTTCTTTTCCTAGCATTGCCATATCTTCTATTTTCTAGACTTCCATAATCTAAGAACTATTGGCCATAGTCCAATACAAAAAAAATTGATTCTTTACAACAATTTATGTTCCTTCCATTTCTAAATAATACCCAACATTCTGTCTTGTCTCTTGGCTCTTTGAAAATTGATTCTTTACAACAATTTATGTTCCTTGCATTTCTAAATAATACCCAACATTCTGTCTCCTGGCTCTTCGAAAATTTTATGTTGTCCAAGCTCCTTGCTCATATACGAAAAGATAAATTTATCACGTGCATTTTTATTATTCTTTTGGATAATAAATCTGCAAATCTGCAGTCTAGTTCGCTCTCTATATGTGTGATTGAAATAGATGTTGTAGAATGTGCTACAAATGTTTTTATGTACTTCATCCAATTGGTTAATGTAGGAGGATTGAAACTGTTATGTCATTTGACAATTCATTTTGCAACACCATAGATTTTTATGTGCTCCAATCCCAACCATTTCCCTACTATCAATACTCCACATAGTGCAACAATCTCTGCTTTGTTATTTGTGCCTTGACCCCCTTCCCACCAAAAGTGATAGTATATACTAGGATTTATAGCTATATATGCACTGCAATCACATTTCCTCTTATAGCTTGCACCATCAAAAAAACCCATAAAATATTTTTGTCAATATCTTTAAGGATAATTTTGGGTTTGCTACCATTTTTTGCTAGCCCAAACTCCTTGAAATACGCAACAGTTTTAATGACATCCTCCCTTACTGTCAAATATTCATTCTCAAATATAAGTGATTCTTCCTATGCCAAAAAAACTAAATAAAATACAATGTAAAAAATTTATATCTCATAAATTTTGAACCACTTCCTAAAACAACACACTTCAATGATGAGAAATATTATAGTCGAGAAATGTTATAGTCGAAAGATACCTAAGAGTGTACATAACCCCCTCCCAAATCGCTTCCGCGTAAGGGAAATATGAAAATAACTGAACATTAGAACATTATCCTCAGCACTACTATTGCAGAGGAGACAAATCCACGAGCCTATGTAGCATCTACTCTATAGGATCCATGACAACGAACCAGTACAAACATTTAATTTTATTACGAATGTTCCCTTGCCATATAATTTAAATCCATTAAGGAAACCGGTTCTCCTTCTCTATCCTTTGTATTCCGTTGTATGTATATTTTACCATAATTACCAAATTTGCTTGTATTGGGGGCAAAAAAATTACGGAAATTAGCCAATTCGGTTCTGAATGTGGAATAATTTGATCTAAAATATAACGGAGTTAATTTAGTCGGTTGATTCAGTGGCATAGAACACCTTCTTAACCCAAGATTAATCCGTTAATGTAATAAATCATATTATTAGTTATTACCGTATGAATTTGTTGGGAATTTTTTGGTAAATTCCAAAATAAAATAACTGAACAGAAAACAATGCTATGTTTTCTTCATATCATTTTTAACACAGGGAAGTATAAAAAAAAATATTCTGAGTAGACGAGTAGACAGGGTTTTCAAATACAAATAAAACTTCTATTCATTAATAAGATGCGTGATACAAACTTCTTCCTCACACAAAGGGATTACACCAGCTCCGAAAAGAAATTTACCAACAGAGAGTAATACTTTCTTAAAAATTAACACAGCTGTAAATAAAATATTTCTTACATTTACCACTGTAAATGTAATTCCTTACATTACATTTCAACCAAAAGAAAATGCAGTAGTCTATAACGCGACTTTTTGAAAGTCTTTCCGGCGGATTTTTCCGGTCAAAATCTTGCAGCAATTCATCGGAATCCCAAGTTTGATAGCTAGTTTCTGCACAATCAATGGCTCCCAAGGGTTTTTCAGGGCGCTGAATCCAAATATGCAGTTAAAAAACCATTTTAACTGCTAAAAATCAAGATTTAACCTCATTTCTTTTGCCGGATTCCGTCACCGGAATCTCCAAAAAGTCGCATTATAGACAACTCCAAAGAAAATTACATACTTTGCCTTCTACAATTCTGCATATATTTTCAAAACATATTCAACAAAAAAAACACATTATCTTTTTTTGCTACTGCACATTCCTTTTGGTTTCAACCAACGAAAAAAATCAACAACTCCACACTACGTACAAAAATCAACAACTCCACACTATATGCTCTCCCTTGGATTTCATATCAGTTCTAAAAAACAATACAATTGTGCTGCTGCTCATTTTACATTTTTTCAACAACAAAACTACCTCACGCTGCTGCTTTCTTGACTTGCTTCACATTACATTGCATATACTATGAACCACATAACAAAACATAACAATACGTTTTTACTATGCCCCCATAACTCCGTTAAAAAAAAAAAAAAAAAAAAAAAAAAACCATTAAAATTTAAAATTTCTACCCAAACTGCGGTCAAACCCAAAACTTAACGCAATGTTCATGTGCACGCTTGAACATCAACTTTGGCTTAATCTGACGGACATCCACCATCCTTTCAATCTGGACGACTGTGGTCTCGGAAGGCCCATTTCTGCTGAAGTTTATGTTCCGATGAAAAGTTGTTTTGCAAGACGTACAGAGGACACGCGTCAAAAAGTGATTGTATTGGGTCCGTTCAGAGAAAAACCACTTTTTGTGAAAAGCCGTCCGATAAGGTCTGGTGGTTTTGTGAATTAAATGTAGTACGACAAGTTGAAATTATATTTTCAACACTCCCCTTTAATTTTGATGCAGGAGCATCAAAACCATTTTCATTTGTAAATATGTGATAAAAGGGGAATGTGATAAATTTTAATATTTTGTTATTTTTAATAAAATAGGAGCAAAATTTGGGATAGGACTTCTATGTATGGGATTAGTTGAGAAAATAACAGGATAAGAGTAGAGATACTATCTATATCACAGATAGATAAGCTGTAATAAAGCTTTTATGCTTTAAATCGTTATGTAAACCCTGCTTTTTGTAAGAGATAATGTCTGAGAAGACCTATCCATTATTAAATATAAATAAAGAGGCAGCTAAAGCTCTCAGTAGAGGGAGGAGAGGCGTGCCAGAAGTATCATGATTACATTTCCTCTCAGTGTTCCCATGAATGATCGATTTCTTGTTTAACTGATGCGTGTATTCAATAATTTATTTGGATTGTGTATTGAAGAGTTGGATAGTCTATTATGTTGTGTATTGAGTTATATACGCTTGATGCTTTACTGTTTATGGTAGCTTGGCTCGTTTCTTTTGTTGTGAAGACATATTGTTGCCGCCACTGTAATTCATTCTATTACAGTTAGAGAAAACTCTGGTTACTTATAGCTATTTCAATAATTTCTTAAGGGACAGAGTGGCAGCGTCCCCGGAGATGCCTTTATTGTGTGTTAAACCAATCTAGATTGTTTTCCTTTTCATTGGTTTACACCATATATTGGCAGTAGAGTCTCGGCCTCAGAGTACCATGTGTGTGTATTCCGTGATGCGTATCCACTGCCAGAACAAAATTGACTTCTGAATCTGCACGCAGGTGGAGTCATTACATTTCAGTTTTCGAATGACGAAATTCGGACACTTTGGATCGGGGATTTGTAGTATTGGTCGATGAAAGTTATCTCCATACTTACCTTTCGCAAACCGGAGAGGTTGTTTTTGTAAAGGTGATTCGGGACAAGTCTACAGGCTATCCGCAAGGTTATAGTTTTGTGGAGTTTATTTCCCATGTAGCAGCTGAGAGGATTCTTCAACCAGAAATCCATATAAAAGGCAGCGTAAGGTATATTGAATGCATTATCTTTTCTAGAATACAAGTCTGTCAATTGAATGGGCAGAGGAATTATAATAATTCTCTTGTGGGCGATAGTGGGCAGATAGACATAGATCAGATTATGGTGTACTGGATTTGGTGAACCGAAGGTTGAATTTGCTTGTGCGAAGCGAGGATCTTTACATTTACTTGGCCTGCAATCTGGATCGATCAGAAGCATTTAGTCCCACACGACAGTGTTGGATGTGCTGCCCATGATGCCTGCTGATGACTGTTTTACACTTGCAGACAAGGAATCTTTAACAGTTGGCGCTGAATTGCTTGTTTTGAGAGGGAGGTGACAGGATTTGTCATCTGGAGGTACAGTATTTTACATACAATTGGTATAGAGGACTGCCGAGGTTTATAGGGGCGGTTGTATTAATTTTAAACCCATATATTGTTGTGTATGACGTGGGTTTCAAACCTTACGTCTATGTTAATGATTGAAGAGAAGGGAAAAAACAGGTCCTTGGCTTTATGGGAACATTGTGAATGAATGGCAGCGGTGTGAGTATTTTCTGATGAGTGAAATAGAGCATTTGAAGATCCTGGTTATTGCAGGTTTTGGCTTGCATCAGGTGGTATCAGAGTAGGAATAGCTTTGTTTGAAGGTTCAAGTTTTTTTAAGTTAAGTTAATTGCATCTGTGATGAATGATGGAAAGGAAGATCAAATTTTAAATCTGATATGCAGCATACACAATTGCAAGTGAACAGGATTGCAGAAGTGGAAAGAAGACAAGATCATGCAAAGATTTTAAAGGTGAGATCATTTTTTTGAGTTGAAATTTATGATTGAAGTTTATGGTTGCAGAGAAGATGGTGGCAGTGAACCTGGCATTCAGCTGAAGGTTGAATAAGGAGGACAATTGCAGTGTCCTGAAGAAGAAGGTGAGGTGAAGAGATAGCCTAGAGAGAGCAGAGGAATGCTCAAAAAGTTCCAGAGGCAGTGAACCAGTACTTACCAAAAGACTGAGTGAGGAGAGCTTGGTGAGGTAAGTGGCAGCAAGAGAGATTGCTGTTGCAGAGGTTAGTACAACTCATGGTGAGTGAGAAACTCATGAGGAAGCAGTCTGCCAGAGGGAGAGGGACTTTCAGAGGAAAAGAAAGTCAAGGTGGTAGAGGAAGATCTACAGCACCTAAAGGAGGAGCTAGCCGTAGCTCAACCCAACATGCACCCACACGAGGTGATACAAGAGGCAGAAGGAGTTTTTCTAGAGGAAGAAGAGGTTCAAAGAAATGCCATAGAGATGAGATGACTATAGAAGTTCGAGAAAGAGAGATTGTAGTAATAAAGGTACATTTGCAGGTACTAGAAGAATGGCTGCAAGAGCTGGAAAATCAGAAAGGAAAATGGCTCTTTCCACTGAAGGGAAAGAGAGTGATCTAGCGACAATTATAGAGGAGGTTGAGGCAAATTGTGATTGCCTTGTTGGAAAAGGGACTTAGAATTCTTGTGCCAGAGATGAAATTTGAAGATTCCACATGCAGATCTGATCAAAGGGAAGTGTTGAAGGAAGCAGTCAAGACTAAAAAGTCTTGTGGTTTTAAAACTGATAATTTGTGTGTGTTTGTAGGTGCAGAGGAGGTTTTCATTGGAGAAACAGAGGAGATGATCATTGATGATTTCTTGAATTATTGGGCAAATCCAGATCAGCGAGATAATGTAAAACCGTGTGTTTTTGTAGCTGACAATTGTGATGTGATGACAGGTTTTACTGAGGAGGATGTGCAATCTTGTGAAACTATTACAGCACAAGAGGATGTTCTTGTGGATGTTGAAGAAGAGAATCAGTTTGAATCGCAGATAAGGGAAGTAACAGCTGATATTGTTGAACATTTTGTACAAACTGAAAGTTTATGTATGAATTCAGGAATGATACATGATGATGATCAATTTGTTATAAATGCTGATAATGACAAATTGTTTTTATTAAGTGATGGACAGATAACTGTGTTTATTGCTGGAGTTGAGAATCAAAATTATGTTCTGATAACAGATGATGAGATGGTAACAACAGGAAGCTTGGCTTGTGAAAGTATTGAAGATTACAAAGAAAGTTTCTCAAAAGAGATGACAAGTTTATGGCATGAGTTAACTGTTCTAGAGAAGAGACTAGAAGTACAGAAGATAAATATCCAGAATATAAAGACAAAGATGAATGAAAATAAAGAGATTCATTTTTATGAACCAGAATACAGATGCGTTCTCGGAGAAGATGATGCTAAGGATAGACTGAGTGATAATCTCAAGAATGATTGGGATCAGTATACTGAAATGCTGGGAGAGGGAAGTAAGGCACTGATGCCTTATGATTTGTATTCTAACAATTGTTTTGTGAATACAGGTCTTAATGAAGATGCTGGAGAAAATCTGTTAGACAAAGAAATTGAACTGATGAGGCAAATGATGATGAAAGTATCCTGGAAGAGGCCAGCAGCGATAAAACAAAAGGAAAGCAGTAAAAGAAAGATAGCAGAAGACTGTGAAAGCCTAGTCAGTGGAGCGATGTAGCATAAAGTGTGGAAACCTAGAGAAGAACATCAGAAAGAAGCAGTCGCAAGTGGAAAGTTACAACACAAGATATGGGATCCAGGCATACACAAATCCAAACACATGATCAGGGAATCATGATTAATTTTAAGGTTGGGTGTATGATGTAGTAGCATCAAGACCATTTTCATTTGTAAATATGTGATAAAAGGGGGGTGTGATAAATTTTAATATTTTGTTATTTTTAATAAAATATAAGCAAAATTTGGGATAGGACTTCTATGTATGGGATTAGTTGAGAAAATAAGGGGATAAGAGTAGAGATATTATCTATATCATAGATAGATAAGATGTAATAAAGCTTTTATGCTTTAAATTGTTATGTAAAGCCTGCTTTTTGTAAGAGATAAGGTCTGAGAAGACCTATCCATTATTATATATAAATAAAGAGGCAGCTAAAGCTCTCAGTAGAGGGAGGAGAGGCGTGCCAGAAGCATCATTATTACATTTCCTCTCAGCGTTCCCATGAATGATCGATTTCTTGTTTAACTGATGCGTGTATTCAATATTTTATTTGGACTGTGTATTGAAGCGTTGGATAGTCTATTATGTTGTGTATTGAGTTATATACGCTTGATGCTTTACTGTTTATGGTAGTTTGGCTCATTTCTTTTGTTGTGAAGACATATTGTTGTCGCCACTGTAATTCATTCTATTACAGTTAGAGAAAACTCTGGTTACGTATAGCTATTTCAATAATTTCTTAAGGGACAGAGTGGCAGCGTCCCCGGAGATGCCTTTACTATGTGTTAAACCAATCTAGACCATTTTCCTTTTCATTGTTTTACACCATATATTGGCGGCAGAGTCTCGGCCTCAGAGTACCATGCGTGTGTATTCTGTGATGCGTATCCACTGCCAGAACAAAATTGACTTCTAAATCTGTGCGCAGGTGAAGTCATTACGTTTCAGTTTTCGAATGACGAAATCCAAACACTTTGGATCGGGGATTTGCAGTATTGGTTGATGAAAGTTATCTCCATACTTACCTTTCGCAAACCGGAGAGGTTGTTTCTATAAAGGTGATTCGGGACAAGTCTACAGGCTATCCGTAAGGTTATAGTTTTGTGGAGTTTATTTCCCATGCAGCAGCTGAGAGGATTTTCAACCCGAAATCCATATAAAAGGCAGTGTAAGGTATATTGAATGCATTATCTTTTCTTGAATACAAGTCTATCAATTGAATGGGTAGAGGAATTATAATAATTCTCTTGTGGGCGACAGTGGGTGGACAAACATAGATCAAATTATGGTGTACTAGCTTTGGTGAACCGAAGGTTGAATTTGCTTGTGCGAAGTGAGGATCTTTACATTTACTTGGCCTGCAATATGGATCGATGGGAAGCATTTAATCCCACACGGCAGTGTTGGATGTGCTGCCCATGATGCCTGCTGATGACTGTTTTACACTTGCAAACAAGGAATCTTTAATAGTTGGCGCTGAATTGCTTGTTTTGAGAGGGAGGTGGCAGGATTTGTCATCTGGAGGTACAGTATTTTACATATAATTGGTATAGAGGACCACCGAGGTTTATAGGGGCAGTTGTATTAATTTTAAACCCATATATTGTTGTGTATGACGTGGGTTTCAAACCTTACGTCTATGTTAATGATTGAAGAGAAGGGCAAAAATAGGTCCTTGGCTTTATGGGAACATTGTGAATGAATGGCAGCGGTGTGAGTATTTTCCGATGAGTGAAACAGAGCATTTGAAGATCCTGGTCATTGCAGGTTCTTGCTTGCATCAAATTTCAAATGCTGGGTTATCAGTCATACCCAAACATTTCCTCAAAAATTCGAAACTTTTCTGGTCCAATGGCTTGGTCAGAATGTCTGCAACCTGCTCCTGTGTCCTGCAATGTTGTAAAACAATTTCCCCACTGTTTACCAAATCCGTAATGTAGTGAAACCATGTGTCAATGTGTTTCGTTCTCTTATGAAACACATAATTCTTGGATAACGCAATAGCTGAGCTATTGTCACAAAAAATCATTGTTCCTTTTTCCTGCTCTTGGCCTAAGCTCCTTAACATTCTTCTCATCCAAATTGCTTGACATGCTGCTGCTGTAGCTGCCACATATTCAGCCTCTACTGTAGACAACACTACAATAGGCTGTTTCTTAGAAGCCCATGAAATGGCTCCTGAACCCATGTGAAAAACATAACCATATGTGCTTTTCCGATCATCTACACTTCTAGCCCAATCACTATCAGTGTATCCAATTAAATCTGAACATTCTGAGATAGTATATAAAATGCCAAACCTTTTAGTACCTTTAACATACCTCAGAATTCTTTCTGTTGCTTGCCAATGTGCTTCTTTTGGCCTTTCCATGAATCTGGAAATTAAAATAACAACAAACATTATATCCGGCCTAGTTGCAGTCAAGTACATAACGCTGCCAACTATGCTCTTATACAGGCTAGGATTAATATCCTTGCTACTGTCCTCTTTGCTAAGTTTTAATCCCATCACTGTGGGAGTGATTGCTGCCTTGCTGTCCTGCATGTAAAATCTTTCCAACGCTTCATTAACATATCTTTCTTGTGAGATAAAAATCCCATTTTCATTTTGATCTACTTCTATTCCTAAGAAGTATTTCAGCAAACCCATGTCAGTCATTTCAAATTCCTCTTTCATGACTATTTTGAAATTTTCAATGAGATAATCATCATTACCTGTGAAACTAACATCATCAACATACAACACAACAATTAAAATTTTACCATCATTTTCTTTGATGTATAGGGTGGGTTCTCCCTCACACTATTCAAATCCATTTTCCTATAGATAGGAATCTATCCTGTTGTACCATGCTCTTGGTACTTGCTTCAACCCATAAAGAGCTTTCTTCAATCTGCACACTTTGTGCTCTTGACCTTTCTTTTCATAGCCTGGAGGTTGTTCTATGTAAACCTCTTCCATTAACACTCCATTTAGGAATGTTAACTTCACGTCCATTTCGTAAACTTTCTACTTGTTTTGTGCTGCTATGGATATCACTACTCTCACGGTTTCCATTCTAGCAACCGGTGCGAAATTTTCTTCATAGTCTCTCCCATACTACGGCTTATACCCTTTGACAACAAGTCTTGCCTTGTGTCTTTCTATTTTTCCTTTAGCATTACTCATGGTTTTATAAACCCATTTAACTCCAATGACTTCTTTTCCTTTTGATAGTTCAACAAAATCTCATGTCTTGTTTCTTTCTATCGCATTTATCTCCTCATTCATAGCTTCTATCCATTTCCTATCCTTAATTGCTTCTTCGAAATGAATAGGGTCATCAACATGACAATGTAATGCAAATAAAGAATTCATACCTTCATTTGCTACCTCTTGCTCATAAATTTCACTTAAATTTCTGAACTTCTTACCTCTTTTATTTGGTGTACAAGTGCTTGAAGATGCACTTGAATTTCCTCCTTGTGGTGTTCTTGGAGAAGCACTTTCATTTCTCCTCAAGGGTGTCTCTTGTTGCCCTTGTGTTGGCACTGCTGTTTGAGAATGTGTTTCAGTCATCTCCTCATCATCTTCATCATGAGACAAACAGTTTTTAACATTCACTGTTTTCTCTATGCTTCCATCCTAAGCTTCCTCCTCAATAAACTGAACATCTCTGCTCACAAAAAACTTCTTGGTAGATGGGATATACATCTTGTAAGCTTTGGATTCCTCACTGTATCCAATGAAAACACATTTCTCCCCTTTGTTGTCCAACTTGTTCCTTAGCTGATCTAGAATGTGTGCATAAACCACACATCCAAAAACTTTCATGTGGGTGACTCCTTACTTTCTCCCACTCCATGCTTCTTCCATCACTCTGTTCATCACTGCTTTTGTAGGACATCTATTCAAAATATATACTGCACAGTGTACAACTTCAGCCCAATAATCATTTGGCAAATGCTTTGCTTTCAACATGCTCCTCGCCATATCCATGATGGTCCTATTCTTCCTTTCAGCTACTCCATTTTGTTGCGGAGTGTACCTTGTGGTAAACTGTTTGTGAATTCCATTTTCTCTACAAAAACGTAGAAATTCTTTGGAAATATACTAACCTCCTCTATCAGTTCTTAGAACTTTGATATGCAGCCCAATTTGGTTTTCTACAAGTGCTTTGAAATTTCGAAATTTTTCAAACACTTCATTTTTGTTCTTCATGAAATAAACCCAAGTTTTTCTAGTAAAATCATCAATGAATGTTAGCATATAGAGGTTGTCTGCAAGTGATGGAGTTTGCATCAGTCCACATACATCTGAGTGGACAATCTCTAAGGGTACTTTTTCCTTATGCTTTTCCCTGATGGAAAACTTTCTCTGTGTTGTTTCCCCAAGATACAACCTTCACAAAGGCTGTCCGGTTTCTCTATCAATGGTAATCCTCTTACCATTCCTTTTCTACTCAACAAGTTAAGACCTCCAAAGTTGAGATGTCCAAATCTCAAATGCCACAACCAATTTTCATCCTTTGGTACGCTTTGGAAATCCTCTTGGGTAACTGCTGCTATTACTTCTTTATTTTTCAAATCTGCCCTTATTTTGAGAAGGAACATCCTATTCCTTGTCAACTTCACTTCAACAATACATCGTCTGTTGGGTTCTCTATCCATGATGGTGCATACATCATTCACAAAGAAAACATTGTACCCCTTTTGAACAAGTTGAACAATACTCAAGAGGTTACATTTCATTCCAGGAACAAAATAGACATCTGCTATGGTTTTCTTTTCACACTTTTTTGTAAATATTTTTACTTCTCTTTTTCCCATAATAGAAATTTTACTATCAGTCCCAAGTGTGACTTGTGATTTCACATTTTGATCTAATTTAGAAAACAAGGCTATGTTTCCTGTCATATGGTTGCTGCAACCGAAGTCTAGAAACCATATATCATCACTGTTTGTTTCAGCCATGTTACAAGCTAAAAGCACATTATCTTGGTTGATATTTTCTCTAGTGATATTTTTACTAGATATATTATTCATATCATGCTGCTTCTTCCTATATTGATTAGCATAATGCCCATATCTTTTACAATAATAACATTGGGCATTGGATTTTTCATACCTTTGTCTTTGAGCATGATGATGTCCACTTTGTTGGTTGTTGCCTTGGCCTTTGTTCTGATTTGGATTGCTGCCTCTTCCTTAAGCATTTGCTAGACTGTTTCTTCCACCTCTTTTTTGGTTTCTGCCTCTTTCTCTCTTGTTTCCTCTGCCTTGACCTCTTCCTCTTCCAAAGGACATTTGGGTCTTAAAGGCTTGCTCTAAAGATGAGTTTTCATTTCTACTCAACCTCTGCTCGTGTGTTATCAGTGATGCATGAAGTTCATCAACTGAAAAGTTTGAGAGATCCTTTATCTCTTCTATGGTGGTGACAATCACATCAAACTTTGAGGGTAGGATCCTCAATAGTTTCTCCACAATTCTCCTTTCTTCAAGAATTTCTCCATGAGACCTTATCTGTGTGACTAGACCATTCACATGTGTGAAAAATGAGTCAATATTGTGTGACTCCTTCATGCAAAGATTTTCAAAATCTCTCCTCAGCAACTGTAGTTTTGTTGTCTTCACTTTCTCCATGCCTTGATAGGTTGCCTTGAGAGTTTGTCATGCTTCTTTGGATGCCTTGGCTGTTGCTATCCCTGGAAACACACTCTCATGCACTACTTGATATAAAAATATGAGGCCTTTTGAATCCTTCTTCCTATTTCTCTTCAAGAGATCTTTCTCTGCCTGAGTTAAGCTGTTAAACTCATTTTCATCTGCTGGTTCTTCAAACCCATATTCAACTAATTCCCATAAATCTTGAGAAGAAAACAGGGCTCTCATGGTTATTGCCCAATAGTCATAGTTTTTCCCATTAAACTATAGGAGCTGAGTATTAAACATACCCATGCTAGTGCTGGTGCTGGCCATTCTAGCACTCTAAACTATGATTCAAATACATGACTGTGTTTTTTCAAAATAACTCACTGTTTTTTCAATAGCAACACAAAAAACTAATATGAGAAATACCTGGATCCTTTTTTGACTGAGTCTTCACTCTGCTGGGGAGCTGTTGCAGCAAAAAACTCCTTCCTTCAGCTTCTTTGACACCTTCAAAGAGCCTGGAAAAGCTCTGATACCACTGTTGAGAATTTTCTAGTAAATTCCAAAACAAAATAACTAAACAGAGAACAATGCTATGTTTTCTCCACATGATCTTTAACACAAAGAAGCATAAAAAAAAATTCTGAGCAGAGAGAGTTTTCACATACAAATAAAACTTGTATTCATTAATAAGATCTCTGATACAAACTTCTTCCTCACACAGAAGGATTATACCAGCTCCAAAAAGAAATTTACTCTGTCTCTGCAATAGAGAGTAATACTCTGTTTCTTAAAAATTAACACACCGCTCTAAGTAAAACATTTCTTACATTTACTGTTGTAAATGTAATTCCTTATATTACATTTCAACCAAAAGAAAATTACATACTCTGCCTTCTGCCTTCTACGCTTCTGCATATATTTTCAAAAAAAACACATTACTTTTTTTTGCTACTGCACATTCCTTTTCGTTTCAACGAACGGAAAAAATCAACAACTCCACACTACCTGCTCTCCCTTGGATTTCATATGCGTTCTCAAAGACAATACAATCCCGCTATTACACATTTCACATTTTTTCAACAACAAAACTACCTCACGCTGTTGCGTTAGTTGCTTCACATTACATTGCATGTACTATGAACCACATAACAAAACATAACAATACTTTTTTACTATGCCCATACCTCCGTAAAATTAAAAAACATTAAAATTTAAAATTTCTACCTACAATATACGAATATGAGTAAATATTATTAATTATTTTACTACAGTAAATCAAACTCAAAACTTCACACAATGCTCATGTGCACATTAAAATTTAAAATTTCTACCTACAATATACGAACAAGAGTAAATATTATTAATTGATCAAATGAACATGAGTAAATATTATTAATTATTTTACTACAGCAAACAACGATCAAACTCAAAACTTCACGCAATGCTCATGTGCACATTAAAATTTTAAATCTCTACTTACAATATATGAACATGAGTAAATATTATGAATTGATCAAACTCAAAACTTCACGCAATGCTCATGTGCAGGCCTGAACATCAATTTTGGCTTAATCGAACGGACATCCACCATCCTTTCAATAGGACAGCTATGGTCAATATCGGAAGGCCCATTTCTACTGAAGTTTATGTTTCGATGAAAAGTTGTTTTGCAAAACACACAGAGGACATGCGTCAAAAAGTGTGATTGTATCGGATCCATTCAGAGTAAAACCACTTTTCGTGTTCCGATGAAAAGTTGTTTTGCAAAACTTACAGAGGACATGCGTCAAAAAGTGTGATTGTATCGGGTCCATTCAGAGGAAAACCACTTTTCGTGAAAAGTGGTCCGATAAAGTCTGGTGGTTTTGTGAATTCAATGTAGCATGACAAGTTGAAATTATATTTTCAACAGAACCTAAATAGATAAAAGCGGGCATATATAGAAAAACAGAGGTAAAAATGAAATTAGAAAACTCTATTTTCCGTCTTAGAAAGTTTGAAAAATGGTTGAAATTTAAAAACGAGGATGTCTCAAAGTCACTGATTGTTTTATTGGTGATTTTTTTTTAATGGAAAAATTATAGATAATACCAAAAAATTATAGATAAATCAGTTTATGAAATTAGAAAACTCCGCTTTTTCAGTCCTCGAAACTTAGAAACATTCTGGAAACAACGAGGTTTTTATATATAGAAAAATGATAGATGGTACTTAGAAGCGATAGATAAACTAGTTTTTAATATATGTTTTATTAATGTGTATTTCTTACCTAATAAATTTTTAATTTAAAAATATATTGTATTTGAGACTTGAAAAAGAGAAGTTTGAGAGAGAAAAGATGAATGCTAAATTTTTTTAGATGAATTTTACTTGTAATATTGTTATAGTATTTAGAGTTAATAAAATTTATTTAAACTTAAAAATAAATAAAGAAAAAACTAACAAATACACCACTTTTTAAGATATCTATTATCGATTTTTTTTTCGAATTTTTATCATATCGTACCGAATTTGAATCCAAATTCAAATTCCAACTTGATAACTATGTATTTTACCATTCGTTGTCTCTTTTTGAGGCAACCCTCCATGTAATTTAATCCTCTTGGTCATTAAGTGAGATACCTACACTTCTCAAATTAGCAATATATGCATCCCATTCAAAAACATCCACCCCAGGCAACTAAATATCCCCAGCACAAATCCATGATTGTCAGTCAATACAGAGTTCATCATGTAAGAAAATATATTTAAGAAAGATAATCTCTTTATTATGCGCGGGAATTGAGAGATTGGGTAAGATAATGAGTGGTTTCCACCAAACCTTTTATAGCATCCAGGACTTTGGAACCATCCCCTACCTCCCAACGAACAAATCCCATCAGCCATTCTATGTTTTTCATCAAACTTTTCCATATATATGATGAAATTGTCTTCCTCTTTGCCCCTCAAGAAATTCATGCAGTGAAAGATTGCCCATACATATAGTTGTCTTTAATGACTAGTGAACATATTCCAGTCCCTGTAGCTGCCCTCCACTTATTCTTTATGGTCAGTGTTATGTTAAAGGAAAAAGGATCAACGATTCCCATCCACCTTCCTCTATGGGCCTAGCAATGAGAGACCATTTGACCAAAGATACTTCTCGTGAGGTAATGTTCCAACCCAAATAAAATGCCCCATGATGGATTGTAACTTTTTAATTACCTCCCTTGGCAATAGAAAAATGTGGATTTAGTATACCACTATATTTTGTAGAACAAATTTTAACATGATCATTCTACCTCCCATAGTCAGCCAACGGTCTTTGCAGCAATCTAGCTTCTTGTGGAACCTGTCAATTAACCAATCCAAATATTTGGTGCAATAGTTGTTAAGCTTAAGGTTCAAACCCACGTATGGGAGCCCCTCATCAATATGTCTGATACCAACTCTGAATAGTAAACTGATGTCCTTAATCATTGTACTTGCAATTCCATTATGAATGAGAATTGACTTCAGTCCATTCATCCATAGACTTGATGCCCTTCCAAAGGATGAAATGGTGTTATGAATAGTAGTCCATTCAAAAATGATAGCATGTCCACTGAAAAGGAGGTCATCAATGAACATCAAGTAGGTGATCTCAATCCGTCTAAATTCTCTAGAGATTGATCCTTGAACTCTAGCATCCCACACTTTTCTGCTTAGGTTATCAATAACCATGAGCAACAACATTGGAGATAGAGCACATCCTTGCCTCAAACCCATATGGGCCGAGAAGAAATGGGAAAAAAATCCATTCATGATGACAAAAAAATTCGTGGTCTTTATGCAAGCCATAATCCAACCAATGTTAGGTGAGGACATACCTGCTTTGATCAAAATCAATTTAAGAAATTCATAGTCAATACAGTCATGTGCCTTGGTCAAATCCAACTTGTGAAGGAAAGACTTTAGATTCTTGGATTTAATGGAGTGCATGATCTCTTGAGTAATACCAATTGCATATTGAATCTATTTACCCTCTATAAACCTGAATTGTTCCTCAGTAATATGCTTAGTCAGAATCAGATTCATCCTTCTAGTTATTAGTTTAGATATCAATTTATACATTGTGTTGAAGAGTGATATCGGCCTTAAATTTGCAAATGATTGGGGACTTTCCATCTTTGTGGTGAGATCTTATTGGAAATGAACTCTGATGTCTGTTGTACTTGGGTACACTGATTTGGCTCCTCTATCCAACTCGTCTAATAACATGTGCATCATTGCCTTGAGTGTGTCTAGACCAGCAACATACTGATGCATAGTGTTTGTGTTGATCACCAAGTATGCGCTGGTGGCTATGCGCATCAACTTATCAAAGTACATGTCTCGATCCAGTTGGATTTGATTCTTTGTCTTTGCCTCGGTGAGTGTCCCAATAGATGGGACTGTATGTGTATACACAACAACATCCATGCTTCTAAACACCCATGCATGTGAAGCCTGTAAACTGTTGATGAGCTACGAGAGTTCCTCATAGTTTCGATTTTTACTCCGAATTCATGCTTTTAGCTCTACAGCCTTGGGCTTCATTAACTTGGGCAAGTGTAACGGGGCTCCTTTGTATCTCATTGTCCATGTCTACATGTGGTCGGCGATAGTGTTCAAATTTGAAAGGATGCATGCTCTCCTAGCATAACATTGATGCCAATCATTGAGATGGAGAATTGACTTATGCATGGTGCCAAATATGGAATACAACATTCGCATGACTGTCTCGAGAGACAATGCCTCATTCAGTATTTATCTCTTCAACTCTGCTCTAGAGGATGCCGTAGCATGTTCTTCTCCATGCTTGGTCGTCCGTAATTCCTTAGCTATTCGCTTGTTCTCTGATATCAAGAAGCGAACACTCAAGCTGTTAGTATCGACATATGCTCTGGTAGCATCAGCCAATGCTACTAGATGCTTGCACATATTGGATAAGATCACTCGTTCTTCAGAGTGTGTGGGAGATGCGTGGACATCTGGAGTAGTCACTTTGCATGATTGTACAACTCAATGCTGTAACTCATCGAATGATATATTGTGCATCTATACTTCTGGATTGTCTTTGAGGATCTAAGTATCTCCTTGATCACTGATGACTTGCTTTACTTCTGGATCTACCGAAGTCAGTGGTTGACTACTTAGTTCTGGGTCGTGAGGTCAATATCTTGTTCTAACTCTGGCTGCTCCACCTTCGTATCCATTTGCTCAAGTATCTCTTCAATATCTCAAGTGAAGTCCTACTCCTACAACTGCTCACCATGTCCCCTTTGTGCCAGTTGCTCGGATGAGTCTACAACCTCTATGGGTGTAGTTTCATCACTCACTGCATGCTTCACCTCTTGCTGTGTCTGTCGCTATTGTGCTTCCTTCTCCTTTCTGCATAACTCTTGTTCTTCCTAGAGTTGTTGCTTCAACTCTTGCAACACCTTCATTGTTTCCTCCATCCTCTATTTATCTCTTTGCCTTCGCACGTTCGTCCTTTCACTCTATCGCCTCTTCGTCTCTATCTCCAAAGATGCTTTGTACATAGGTGGGCCTACTTTGAATTTGCAACTTTATTATACCTCTGCACTATCAACAATGTTTCTCTTGCCTTTGTCATGCTCAAGTATGTTATCCCTACTACTGCTGATGATGGTGCTCTCCTATATGTTACTTCGCTAACCATTCCACAGCTATGCCGACCAATTCATTGAGCTTAGGGAAGTTGTTGCAATATCTCCATGGGTCTTCCTTAGCCCAATGACACGTCCCTTGGATACAAGAAAATTTCACTCTCACACAGTGGTCCTTTACAAATAAATGTGGGTTGTATGGATTAAAGAGTCTCGGGCCAAAAGTAAATCTTTTGAACTCTTCTGTCTTGGCACCAACATGCTTGAGATTATGTATCTCGTACAACTCGATCCGTAATGGAAGAGCGGGCCAGGATGCCTTCTTCTTCCAATGCAGTCTAGGTGACAGTCCTATCAAGATGTGGTACGAAACTTCTTGCATGACAAGCTTGTCCATGGAAAACTTTGTTTAAACATGCAGAGGCTTCTTCGCATTGTACATCCATATGAAGGTGCCAAGAGGTGATCCTACTCTAATATCAACCTGTACACTTGGGTGACAAATAGTCTGACAACTGTGTGATGACTCTGTGGAAGCTGCATTTAGAAAACATACTACAGTAAATGTGTACAAAGGTTTCCGTTGATATTCATGACCAACACAAGCTTGGGAATTGTTCAGGGGCACAGATTGCATCTAGAATGTATGCAGACATGTATATCGCTACTTGTTGACCTTTGGTTGCTTGTTTGGCTCCTGTTACATGTTCCTTCATCGTGTGAGCCAACATGTCGGACCAGTTGCACAGTTTTCCTTCACTAGCCATTTGGTCCAACAAGATCGCCCAACACTGCGGGAAGGTCTTAGTGCTCTTTTGGGCGTACAAGTGATATGCAAAGATGAGAAAGTACTGATATGCCTTTTTTAGTATCTTCGTATTGTAAACCTGGTTTGGTGTCATTGTGAACTATCTAGATCTTTCACCTAGCTCTTCAAGATATCCCTGGAGTTTGCATTATTGTTGGGTTTGCTGAAGAGCTTCTCTATTATGATCACCAGTTGTGATAATTGTTACATTTGTTGATAGTCCTGTGCCCAGAAGGTAGAAATATCTATCCCAATGACAATACTTAACACCATAATCTTGGGATCAGTGTGTGAAATGATCCAATGTATCATGTCCATGCATGGAAATGTGGGATAACAACATACAATCTAATATAAGCCAGACTTGTGAATACTCACATAAACCCTGCAATCTTCAAGATCTTCCCCAAATCTTCCTAAGAATGTATCATTGATATCTTTCCATTTTAACTTGATGTCTTTGTCTGCGAGCAACTTGGTGTCTTTGTAAATAGGAAAAATCATAGACACTTGCTCAACTTCATCTCCAATTTCTCTTCCATCATTGTCCTTCGACCCTGCTCTCTTAGAGGCCGTTGAACCTGAATTGCTAAGAGATGGACGAACACGTGCTATGCATGGAGACATGGTGACATTCATGGAAAGCTATATTATAGTTGAAAACCAAATAAAACTTGAGGACTGACAGGCAACATATGTGGGCAAGAGATGGAATGGATTGCGCAATTTTCACTGGGACCCTAGGAGACTGACTACTGAAACTGTCAAAAAGATAGTCCAAACTGTTTGATGGTTGGTTGGCTATTGGAATTGGGTAATGCGCAATCTAGGTTAACCTGTTGGGGGTTGAGATTGCACAACGCACAATTTCAGTCAGCAAGGCATGCAAGACAAAGGGCTGCATTACGCAATTTTCCGGCCCACCAAAGCACTGCCTCTTAGAATTCCACAGGGCAAGCCTAGAGTACAATGTTTGGCTAGTTTTGCATATTTTCTAGGAGGAAGGTAGAGCCTTCGGTCTTAGAAATGAATAATGTTGTTCGGGCAAGGAAAGGCCCGGGCCAAGGTTTCCTAGACCCGTTGATAGGTGACTGAAAACATGTGAATCTTTGAATGCATGGAGAAACTTATTGTAAGAAAGAGTGAATGATCATGCATGCAAACAACAAATGCAAGATTCAAAAAATGGGAAAACATGCATGCGTGTGAGATGGGTCGTCGTATTGACAATTGTTACTGCAAAATAATGTCATGCATGCGACAACAGTGAGATGCAAATGAAAAGTGAAATGGTGCTTATACGGTCTAATATGCATGCAAAGGACAAAAAAAGTTCACAAAAGTCAAGCACACAACACTCACACAAAACAAAACACAAAAAGCAATAGAAATGTTGCAAAAGAGATGTAAAGCGAACTTACCTAGAAATAGTTAAGAAAAATGTGCCAAAGACTCCTAGATGTGTTGTGGGATGCTAGAGCTCCAAGATAGATGTGTAGAATGACCTCTACAATGTCGAAAAAATAAGTTTGAGGCACATGATGTGCATGCCAAAAATCTAGGAAAAAGCAACACTTGGACAGAAGTTTCTAAAACGATCTTTGAATGTAACCTAGAACTGCTAAAAATAGACCCCTAAACTCTAGGGATGCTTTTTTCATGTTTCTTTTTTCTATTTTGGGAAAAGAAACCCATGCACTCAAATCAAGTTTGTTGGGTCCCGGAGGGAACCGTCAACATGAAAGAACATGGAATAGCCTTAAGCGTGGAAGGAAAATTTTTGCAGTTTCTGGGCCAAGTTGGGCTGGATGTCCCTGAGGGCTTGTGCAATTTCTGGCGTCAGTAGGTGACTGTCTCCAAAAAATATGCAATTTCTAGGCTGAGGCCTAGTGCCGGGCCAGATTGCAAAATTTCTTATGGGAAGCTTGTGTGACTGTTCTGTACAATTTTGGAGCTCAGTGGGTTGCTCACAAATTTTTGTAATTACTTGAGGGAAGGTTTGTTCCCCTCTAGAATTGTGCAATTTCTGTTGGGAAGGTTGGTTCCCCTCTAGAATTGCAAAATTTTCTGCGGGTGCTACTCAACTAGAAAATAACTTAATTCTGGGATGGAAGCCTATGAAGGGAGTGAAACAAACTGACATGCACAGGTTGTCAATCCATTGAAAATCAACTAAAGCCTATGTACTTGACAGTGAAAGGAATGCTGCTAAGGATGGCTGGTAGGGACGATCCAAAGCGAATCCAAGGAAAAAAATTGGAGTGTTGTTGTAGCCGCTACAATAGTGTTATAAATTTACTCAACTAGATTAATATGAGATATATGAAATATACCCTTGCATTATGATAACTAGGGCAGACATTGGAAACATAATTTTGACCCATTTTGAGGAAGATTTCTGGATCTAGCTTTAGTTCTTCATCGAATATTGCATGATGACTTGTGAAGTCTCAAGCGTGGGAGAGACATTGGGCCTTCATTTTGAGGTCTTTACTACTATCATAAGTGCGATTTTTTCCCTTTCTACTCGCTCTTAGAGAATATTATCATTCTTCTTTTGTCACAATCACTTGCATTATGGTCATCACATGTTGATGAGGCGTGATGTTCTTAAATTCAACATATTTACTTTATTTTTAATGAGTTATTTGAGCTATATCTTTTTTCTTCTATTGTGAGAGTTGAATCATGTAACCTAAAAAATATCTAATAACCCAAATCATTAGTTGTCATATCTATGCACCCCTAGGGTGATATATGCCACATGTTTTTTGTTGCTAGGTGAGTTGAGATGGATCAATGTTGGTGTTTCAAGATGTCTCCTAGGTGGCTTGAGATGGCTCCCGGGTTAGACAAGGAAGGCACCAACTCACACTCAGTGCTCCAGTCAAATGCAAAGTGCAACTGCATACAACATAGTAACAATTGAATATTTAGCCAACTTCAAGGTTTTGGAAAGTGGCATGCATATTTTTATTCATGCCCTTCAAATATCATATGCCAACATACAAGTATTTACCCATGTCAGTGAGAGTTGTATTTGTTAATGGGATTATGATCTACTCTTTTGATGGACTGTAATTAGTTAACAAGTCCATGTCCTTAGGAGCTATTCATGCTTCAATACACCCTCACCTATATTATGTAACCTCTATCAAGATTAAAGGTTAAAGGTCAATATTAGTGAAGGAAACAATCAATCTATGTATTGTAGAGTTGTTCAAATCGTCCAATATGTTGGTGTATATTGTAGTTTTATGACCAAACATATGTGAATACATGTTGTTGAATGCATTTATAATTATAATGTGAATCTATGTATTCCGTTTTTAATATAAATGATGTTATTCTATGTTTAATTTCTTAATAAAGTACTTATACTATAGTTTTCCTTTGTAGTGCAAATTAGTAGGTAGGGCCCTCTACTTGGTTTGTGTTGCAAATTCATTTATTTCTTAGTTAGGTTAGTTAATTAGACATATTTGTATTTGTATTAATGTTCTACAAATCGATATTTTAATTCACTATCATTTTAGTTGTTTAACTTTCATATGTCCTTCATTGCAAAAGTGTGGATTCCCTATCGAGGTTAGGCACTAAAGGTTGAATAACAATAAGTGCTTTTTAAATAATTACAAAATTATTTGATGCTTTTAATGAAATAAATGTATTATATTTGGAGCTCATAAATTTATGTTCTAAACATAAGTAGGGTTACCAACAAACCTTTAGCATTTTATTGTCTTCCTAATTGACTTTATCTTTTCATTGTAAAGTGTGGATTACCTTACAAAAGTTAGGAATTAAAGGTTGAAGAACAAAAGTGCTTCTTAAGGAATCATAGAACCATTTAATATCTCTAATGCTAAACAATGGTCTATGAATGAAGTCTGTAAAGTGATTTTGAAAACATAATCCTAGTGATAAAAAAAAAGTTTGTAGCCTTTTAATTTATAGTATGATTGAGTTTTGTTTCCAGTGGGCTATCAAGAAGCGATAGGGATCAAATATCTTGAGCTGTGAATCTCTTTTAGAGTACAATATTAAAAAAATTCATTGTTTAAATTGCATTTTTGAATGCATAAATGGATTTGATGTCTTGAAAGCCTTCTTGAGCAATATGCTTGTATAGAATGCACAACTTAAACTTCCATTTCCAATAAATATTTTCTATATTTCAAATGACTAAATCCTATACCTAAAAACCTATACCTAAAACCTATACCTCTACACTGTCAACAATGTTTCTCTTGCCTTTGTCATGCTTAGGTATGTTATCCTCTGCTACTGATGATGATAGTGCTCTCCTAGATGCTACTTCGCTAACCATTGAACAGCTATGCTAACCAAATCATTGAGCCTGGAGAAGTTGTGGCAATATCTCCATGGGTATTCCTCGGCCCAATGACACATCCCTTGCATACAAGAAAATTGCACTCTTGCACAATGGTCCTTTACGAAGAAATGTGGGTAGTATGGATTGAAGAGTCTCGGGCTAAAAGTAAATATTTTGAAGTCTTCTGTCTTGGCATCAACATGCCTGAGATTATGTATCTCGTACAACCCGATTCGTAATGGAAGAGCGAGCCAGGATGCCTTCTTCTTCCAATGTACTTTAGCTAACAGTCCTGTCAAGATGTGGTACGACACTTCTTGCATGGAAAGCTTGCCCAAGGAAAACTTGGTTTAAACATGCAAAGGCTTCTTTGTGTTGTACATCCGTATGAAGGTGCCAAGAGGTGACACATAACAATCCTCTATATCGATCAATGCCTCCATTACTGCCTGTGACATGCAAGGTGGATCCTACTCTAATATCATCTTGTACATTAGGGTAACAAAACAGTCTGACAACTATGTGATGACTCTGCGGAAGCTGCATTTGGAAAAGAGACTGCAGTAAATGTGTACAAAGCTTTCCATTGATTCTCATGCCCAACATAAGCCTGGGAATTGTTCAGGGGCACAAATTTCATCCAAAATGTATGCAGACATCTATATCACTACTTGCTGACCATTAGGTGGTTGTCGGGCTCCTGTTACATGTTCCTTCATCATGTGAGCCAACATGTCAGACCAGTTGCATGGTTTTCCTTCACTGGCCAGTTGGTCAAACACGATTACCCAACACTACAGGAAGGTCTTAGTGCTCTTTTGGGTTTACAAGTGACATGCAAATATGAGAAAGTACTGATATGCCTTTCGTAGTATCTTCATCTTATAAACCTAGTTGGGTGTCATCTTGAACTATCTGGATCTTTCACCCAGCTTTTCAAGATATCCCTGGAGTCTGCATTGTTGTTGGGTTTGTTGAAGAGCCTCTCTATTATGATCACCAGTTGCGATAAGTGTTACATTTGTTGATAGTCCTATGCCCTGAAGGTAGAAATCTCTGTCCCATTGACACTACTTAACACTATCATCCCAGGATCAGTGTGCGAGACGATCCAATGTATCATGTCCATGCATGGAAACGCCGGATCACAACATACAATCCAATATAAGCCAGACTTGTGAATATTCACATAAAACCTAGAGTCTTCAAAATCTTCCCCAAATGTCCCTAAGAATGTGTCATTGATATCTTGCCATTTTAACTTGATGTCTTTGTCTACGAGAAACTTGGTGTCCTCGTAAATTGGAAAAATCATAGACACTTCCTCAACTGCATCTCCAATTGCACTTCCGTCGGTGTTCTTCGACCCTGCGCTTTTGGAGGCCATTGAACCTGAACTGCTAAGATATGGATGAACATGCGTTATGCATGGAGACATGGTGACATTCATGGCAAGCTATATTTTAGTTGAAAACCAAATAAAACTTGAGGACTGACAGGCAATATACGTGGGAGACAGATGGAATGAATTGCACAATTTTCACCGAGACGCTAGGAGACTGACTGCTGAAACTGTGAAAAGGATACTCCAAACAATCTGAAGGTTGGTTGGCTACTGGAACTGGGCAATGCACAATCTAGGCTAACCTGTTGGGTGCTGAGATTGCACAATGCACAATTTCAGTTAGCAAGGCATGTAAACCCAAGGGCTGCATTGCGCAATTTTCCGACCCACCAAAGAACTGCCTCTCAGAATTCCATAGGGAAAGCCTAGATTACAGTGTGTAGCTAGTTTTGCATATTTTCTAGGAGGAAGGTAGAGCTGTCTCTCTTAGAAATGCATAATGTTGTCCGGGGAAGGAAAGGCCTAGGCCAAGGTTGCTCAGACCCGCTGATAGGCAACTAAAAACATTTGAATCTTAGAATGCATGGAGAAACTAAGTGTAAGAAGGAGTGAATGATCATTCATGCAAACAACAAATGCAAGATTCATAAAATGGGAAAACATGCATGCATGTGAGACGGGTCGTCGTATCAGCGATCATCAGTGCAAAATAGTGTCATGCATGTGACAACAGTGAGATGCAAACAAAAATTGAAATGGTGCTTATACAGTCTAACATGCATACAAAGGACAACAAACGTTCACAGAAGTCAAGTAGACAACACTCACACAAGACAAAACACAAAAAGTGATACAAATGTTGCAGAAGAGATGTAAAGCGAACTTACCCAGAAATAGTTAAGCAGAATGTGCCAAAGACTCCTAGATGTGTTGGGGGATGTCAGAGCTCCAAAATAGATGTGCAAAATGAGCTCTAACATGTCAAATAAATAATTTTGAGGCTCATGATGTGCATGCCAAAAATCTAGGAAAAAGCGACACTTCGAGGGAAGTTTCTGAAATGATCTTTGCATATAACCTACAACTGCTAAAAATAGACCCCTAAAATCTAGGGATGCTTTTTGCATGTTTCTTTTTTCTATTTCAAGAAAAGAAACCCATGCATGCAAATCAAGTTTGTTGGGTCTCAGAGGGAACCATTAACCTGAAAGAACATGCAACAGTCGGAAGCCTGGAAGGAAAATTTTTGCAGTTTTTGGGCTGAGCTGGGCTAGATGTCCCTGAGGGCTTGTGCAATTTCTAGGATTAGGAGGTGACTGTCTCCCAAAATTACACAATTTCTAGGCTGAGGCCTAGTGTTGGGCTAGATTGCACAATTTCCTGTGGGAAGCCTATGTGACTGTACTATACTATTTTGGAGCTTAGTTGGTTGCTCAAAAGATTTATGTAATTACTGGAGGGAAGGCTGGTTCCCCTCTAGAATTGCGCAATTTCTGTTGGGAAGGTTGGCTCTCTTGTAGAATTGCGAAATTTTTTGGGGGAGCTACTCACCTAGAAAATAACCTAATTCCAGGATGGAAGCCTATGAAGGGAGTGAAGCAAGATGACATGCACAGGCTGTCAAGCCATTGAAAATCAGCTAAAGCCTATGTACTTGAGAGTGAAAGGCATGCTGCTAAGGATGGTTGGTAGGGAGGCTCCAAAACGAATCTAAGGAAAAAATTTGGAGGGTAGTTGTAGTCGCTACAATAGTGTTATAAATGTACTAAACTAGATTAATATGAGATATGTGAAATATACCCTTGCATTATGGTAACTAGGAGAGGCATTGGAAACATAGTTTTGATCCATTTTGAGGAATATTTTTGGATTTAGCTTTGGTGGTTCACCCAAGATTGCATGATGACTTGTGAAGTCTCAAGCGTGGGAGAGACATTGGGCCTTCATTTTGAGGTCTTTACTACTGTCATAAGTGTGATTTTTTCCCTTTCTACTTGCTCTTAGAGAATATTATCATGAATCTCCTTCTGTCACAATCACTTGCATTATGGTCATCACATGCTGATGAGGGGTGATGTTAAATTCAACATGCTTACTTAATTTTTAATGAGTTATTTTAGCTATATCTTTGTTCTTCTATTGTGAGTGTTGAATCATGTAACCTACAAAATATCTAATAACCCAAATCATTAGTTGTCATATCTATGCACCCGCAGGGTGATATATGCCACATGGTTTTTGTTGCTAGGTGAGTTGAGATGGATCAATGTTGGTGTTTCAAGATGTCTCCTAGGTGGCTTAAGATGGCTCCCAGGTTAGACAAGGAAGGAAACAACTCACACTCAGTGCTCCTGTCAAATGCAAAGTGCAACTGCATAAAACATAGTAACAACTGAATATTTATCCAACTTCGAGGTTTTGGAAAGTGGCAAGCATATTTTTATGCATGCCCTATCATGGAAATATCATATGCCAACATACAAGTATTTACCCATGTTAGCGAGAGTTGTATTTGTTAATGGGATTATGTTGTACTCTTTTGATGGACTGTAATTAGTTAACAAGCCCATGTCCTTAGGAGCTATTCATGCTTCAATACACCCTCACCTATATTATATGACCTCTATCAAAATTAAAGGTTAAAGGTCAATATTAGTCAAGGAAACAATCAATCTATGTATTGTAGAGTTGTTCAAATCGTCCAATATGTTGGTCTATATTGTAGCTTGATGACCAAACATATGTTGATCCATGTTGTTGAATGTGTTTATAATTATAATGAATTTGTGTATTCCGTTTTTAATATAAATGATGTTATTCTATGTTTTATTTCATAATAAAGTACTTATACTATAGTTCTCCTTTGTAACGCAAATTAGTAGGTAGGGCCCTCTACTTGGTTTGTGTTGCAAATTCATTTATTTCTTAGTTAGGTTAGGTAATTAGACATATTTGTATTTGTATTAATGTTCTATAAATCAATATTTTAATTCACTATCATTTTAGTTGTTGAACTTTCGTATGTCCTTCATTGCAAAAGTGTGGATTCCCTATGGATATTAGGCACTAAAGGTTGAATAACAATATGTGCTTTCTAAATAATTCCACAATTATTTGATGCATTTAATGAAAACAATGTTTTATATTTAGAGCTCGTAAATTTCTCTTCTAAACATAAGTAGGGTTACCAACAAACCTTTAGCATTTTACTATCTTCCCAATTGAACTTTATCTTTCAATTGTAATGTGTGGATTACCGTACAAAAGTTAGGAATTAAACGTTGAAGAACCAAAGTGCTTCTTAAGGAATCATAGAACCATTTAATATCTCTAATGCTAAATAATGGACTATGAATGAAGTATGAAAAGTGCTTTTGAAAACATAATCCTAGTGATAAAAAAAGTTTCTAGCCTTTTTATAGTATGATTGAGTTTTATTTCCAGTGGGCTATCAAGAAGTGATAGGGATCAAATCTTGAGTTGTGAATCTCTTTTTGAGTGCAATATAAAAAAATTCATTGTTTAAATTGCATTTTTGAATGTAGAAATGGATTCAATGTCTTCAAAACCTCCGTGAGCAATTGGCTTGTATAGAATGCACAACTTAAACTTCCAATTCCAATAAATATTTTCTATATTTCAAATGACTAAAAACTACACCTAAAAAGGGACCAAAATGAGAATAATGAGAGAGTAAGAACTATAGTTAAAATGTTTATCAATAATTATTTTATTGATTTTAGTATGATTGAATTTTATTTCAAGAGGTCTATGAAGAACCAAGAGAGATCAAATCTTTTGAGGTGAGAATCTCTCTTAGAGAGCACTTGGATTGTGTAGAATACACAACTTAAACTTATAATTCCAATAACTCTTTTCTAGATTTGAAATGACTAAAAACTATACCTAAAAACACACCAAAATTAAAATAATGAAAGAGTAAGCCTACTTAAAATGTTTTAATAATGATTTCCTTTTATTGAAATATTTTAATTATAACCAATTTATATTTTGTTGAGGTATTTAATTATATTAAGAATTGATAATAATTACACATTTTCTTATTTTTCAAGATTATATATATATTATACTATAAGTATATTATACTATATATAATATATATAATATATATATACCACATTAATTAGTCTAAAAATTATTTTTATATAATTGGAGCAAGAATGAACCTTTTTTAATAGTTTTTTAATTTAAAATTAATGAGATAGATATATTTATTGTTTTATTAATTTATGATGATTTTGTATTTTATATCTCCGCCTTTAAACTTTAATATAATAATGATGGCATATTTAATAATTTGATATTCCAAAAACTCTGAAGAATTTGATATTTTATTAATATTCTTTTTTCAAAAAAAAATCTCTATATATGAAGTTAACTTATATTATATAAAGAATTATATAAAAAAACATAGAAACATATTAAATACAAATATAGGAATCATATGTATTTTATAAATCAAAAGATGAGTGAATTAAGAATAATTCTATATAATAAAAATAAATTTAAAGTTATTAAATAAAATCTAATAGGGCATATATTATTTTTAAAATCAAAAAGATAAGAATAATTTTAATAAAAAAAAAACAATAATAGATAAAAAATAGTATTAAAGAAACATTTTAATTTTGAATCTACCAAGTGTACATTGAAGAGTAAAATTTGTGCAAATGTTAAATTTTGCATCAAGTTTTTACTCAAAAATTAAATTTAATTTCTCTAGACACTTCTCAAATATTGAATTAAGATAGATCTTCTTAAAAATATTTATAAATCATATATAATAAAATCATAAATTAACTCTGTTTCAATTAAAAAAAACTATGAGGTAAATAAAAGTGTGTCAAAACCTAATAAATCCATTTTAACTCAGGTTCCATCTCTCGAGATTTAAAAATATTGAATAAAAATGAATTTACTAAAACTATCGAATTAAAATGAATTTAGTTTATATTTACATGTAAACCAAAAAATAATTAAAACAATATACAACCTATCTGAGCACTTCAAAATTTCCGGGTGTTATAAGACAAAATATATGGGGAAAATAATCAAAACCGAATGTTATCACATCATGGAGAAATTTATAAATTATCATAAAAATGCAGACCCGAAAATTAAACAATGAAAGGTGTTGAGCTCTAATCCTGAGAAACTAAGCTTATGACTAATTCAAGTTACTCACAGATCTAAAAATAATTTTTCAATGAGTTTTAGGTTATTAACTCATGAATCTATACTTTGAACTTATACTTTACTTGAACCTATACTTGAATAGAGAAATTTATAAATTATCATAATCATGTAGATCAAAAAATAAACCATGTAGGTTTTTTCGTTCTAATAATTTGAAACTTTTGACTAAAAGTAAAGTCCCTCAGAAAACTAGATTTGAAATATTCAAAAAATTCATGGTTTTCAGCTCATGAACCTAACTTGTAGCTTGATGGAAAAATTTATAAATTATCATAAAAGTGCATAGGTGAAGTATAAAAAAGGTTGGTTTTGCAGTCTAATAATTTGAATTAGAAAGTTGAAAATGAAGTTAAATCTTTGAGAAAACTAAAACTAAAATCTTCAAGTCGTTCAGGTTTGTCAACTGATGAAGCATTTGAATGTATTTCCATCCCCATCTTATAGCAGCAAAAAGCTTAAATTTATGTATATCGAAATTACCTTTCCCCAGAGTTAGCCAATGAATCTAATGAATTCTACCACCACAGTTCATTGTGCCCCGCCATCCTCCTTCCGTAACTCCTCTTTGCTTCGTCAAATTATGACAGGGCATGGAATCTAGGCACCCACAACATCAACATAAACACACAATTACTCATTTGGGTTATAAAAATATACGAGTATGTATGAATCATAAAAAAATGAAGGTGCAATATTCTCTTGGCTAGGTAGCTGCTGCACTGTTGGCATAGCATCATATTTTTAACTTGAATGCTGATTTTTCGAATATTAACTGATATGGGTGCGTTCAGCTCATATTCATCTAATTACTAAATATTTTGGGAATCTCATGTTCATCTGATTACCCAATATTTTGGGAATCGGCAATCTAGATAAGTACAGAAACACATAATATAAACACACAATTACTCATTTTGGTTATTAAATGATGATGAAATCCTCTCCTGGCTAGGTACTAGATTGTTGAATATGTAATTTCAACGCAGCATTTAATACGCCCAAAACCACTAAAGCAAAATCACAAACCGTCAGCGAGTTTTTCGGACCGCCTTTGTGTGAAGGCAGTTTTCGGACATAGGCGCTCCGAGAAGATATAGCGTGGCTGAAGCGTGACATCACCCTCTGACAATTTCTCGGAAGTAAATGTCGGTTAAGAATGGTCATCCGATATCTCTTCCTTCGTCTGATTTGCTCCATCAATCTCTGTCTTCGATTGCTCCAAGATGCATACGGGCCTGCATCAAATAAATATTGCGTGGAGTAATAGTTTTGTTTGACCAGAGTTTTAGAAAAACATTTAATGAAGTTTAATGCTAGTCGTAGATTTTAGGTATAAGTTTTTAATTTTAATGTTTTTAAATTAGCGGGAGTAAGTTTCATGTTTCACCATAAAAAAGTCAAACAACATATGTAATTTTGTTTTTGTTCATTGACATACATGCATTTGTAATGCAAAGGGAAGTGTGAAAAAAAAACCAGAACGCGGCAGCGTGAAAATTCCTGGTTGATCCAGTGAAATGAAATATATTTACGCATAGTAGTGCAGTAAATGTTTTTTGTTGTTGAACATGAAAAGCAAGATAGGTGCAGCAGCGCGACAGTGAAGGAAATTTCCTTTTGTTATGTAATGAAATGTAAGGAATTACATTTACAGCAGTAAATGTAAGAATTTTTTTTACGGCAATAAATGTAAACAAAATTTACACACAGCTGTGTAATTTCTTAAAGGGAGGTAGAGTATTTTGTTTTTGGTGAATCCTTCTCAGCATAGAGGATGAATATGTATCAGTGAATTTGTTTTAATGAATAGAAATCTTTTATGGTGGTGCAATACTTTGTTCTCAGTTAATTTTTTTTTAAAGCTTCCGTATGCAAAAAGATCCTGGAGTAAAGGAAACAGAGCATTGCCTCTGTGTGCTTGAATTGTTTGTTTTTGGGATTTTGCCAAAAAAATCCCCAACAGTGGTATCAGAGCAAGGCTTAGGCTCTTTGAAGGTGACAAAAAAGCTGAAGGGAGGAGTCTTTTGTTGTAGCAGTAGATTTTCTCGAGCAGAGTGAAGGCTCAGTCAAGAAAATACTCAGGTATTTCACAAAGTTTTTTATGTGTTGCTAAAGAAGCAGTCAGTTGTTTTAAAATACACAGTCAAGAAATTGAAGCATAACTAAGGATGCAAGGAATGGCCAGCACAAGCACTGGTATGGGTATGTTTAACACCCAGCTCCCACAGTTTAATGGGAAAAACTATGACTATTGGGCAATAACCATGAGAGCCTTGTTTGCCTGTCAAGATTTATGGGAATTAGTTCAAGATGGTTTTGAAGAACCAGTAGATGAAAATGAGTTTAATAGATTAACTCAGGCAGAGAAAGATCTATTAAAGAGTAATAGGAAGAAGTATTCAAAAGCCCTTGTATTTTTGTATCAAGCAGTGGACCAGAGTGTGTTTCCAAGGATAGCAGCAGCTAAGACATCCAAAGAAGCATGGCAAACCCTCAAGACAACCTATCAAGGCATGGAGAAAGTGAAGACAGCAAAACTACAGTTGCTGAGGAAAGATTTTGAGAATATGAACATGAAAGAGTCAGACAATATTGCCTCATTCTTCACACATGTGATTGGTTTGGTCACACAGATGAGGACACATGGAGAAGTTCTTGAAGAAAGGAGGATTGTGGAGAAACTTTTGAGGGTCCTACCCTCAAAGTTTGATGTGATTGTCACTACCATAGAAGAGACAAAGGATCTCTCAAACTTTTCAGTTGATGAACTCCATGTATCACTGATTACACATGAGCAGAGGTTGAGTAGAAATGAAAACTCATCTCTAGAGCAAGCTTTCAAAACCCAGATGTCTTTTTGGAAGAGGAAGAGGTCAAGGCAGAGGAAACAAGAGAGAAAGAGGCAGAAGCCAAAACAGAAGTGGAAGGAACAGTCCAGCAAATGCTCAAGGAAGGGGCAGCAATCCAAATTAGAACCAAGGCCAAGGCAGCAGCCAACAAAGAGGACAACATCATGCTCAAGGACAGAGATATGAAAAATCCAATGTCCAATGTTATTATTGTAAAAAATATGGGCATTATGCCAATGAGTGTAGGAAGAAGAAGCATGATACAAGTAATAGTTCTAGTGCAAATATCACTAGAGAAAATATCAGCCAAAATAATGTTTTATTAGCTTGTAACATGGCTGAAACAAACAGTGAAGACATATGGTTTTTAGACTCAGGTTGCAGCAACCATA
>APFE031344965.1:0-16970 GCA_000404065.3 Pinus taeda | reverse complement strand
GCGTATGTGTTACATCTCTTTGAACTTTTGAGGGCATGGATTTCTCCTCTAAGTAATGATAACACTGGTACTAGGCCTCATAGCCATCCACAAATGATCCGTTTTGGAGCACATTTAGTTTTGGTCTTGTGGCATATTCTTCCTGATGATGTGAAGGATGCATTTCAGGAGAAGCTTCAACTTATTGGTGATTTTATACTTAATACGTATGCAATATTTCTATTTACACAGAGGTGTGAAGAACTTGTTGGTGTATATACTTTGCAGCTTGCACCCTATCTCTGTGTAGAGCTTTATGTGCACATGTTGGAGCTGAGGCATACCAACGCGATTCTCCTGTGATTGAATTCACCTGTGGTTGATATAAAATGTCAACGTTTCCTTTCCTAGAAGCTTCAATCTGATTCTGCTCCACCGCAGCAGACATAGAATTGTTCGAACTAACTACATCCATTTGCTGGCTGATACCATTACTGTTAACGAATAATCTGTCTGTCAGAAGTGGAGTAGTAGATTTTCGTGTTTTTTTTACACGCTTTGGTTGACCTGATTCTACAGATAAGATCATCTTGAAAAAGCCCTGTTGAATGCCAAGATAAGCAATGGCAGCGAAAGCCCTATTGAATTCCAGATAGAACTAGGGTTACGATATCACTGCCAGAATTTTCGAGAACGTGGACACCATTACCCTGATTCGTTGGACAAACCAAGGATTTGTGGATTTTGAAACCCTGGCAGGCGGTTTGTGGCCTCAGTAGAATGTGAATCAAGGTCGGCGGACCCTCCGATGTCTTTCTGGTAAGATTTTCAGTATGTGGTTCACATTATTTGGCCAAACCATCTCTTAGGTTGCCATGTTGTATGAAACTCCAAGTGATTAGGAGAGGAGGTTGTTTAGAGATTATATGCGATATGCGTTTCTGCTTTGTAGGCCGTCTGGTTCGTATATTCTTACGCATATAATGCAGTTGTAGTGGCATTATTACATAAACGTCAGATTGATCAAAATTTCATCACCAGGAAACTTTCTGCTAAGATTGTCCAGATGGATACATTAACGCAATCCCTCGCTTCCTTGAATGTGCATTCAAGATCATCTGCACAAGCGGTTCAGCGTCGGGAACTAGTTCAACGACTTCCTGTCACCAATTTATCACCAAAATCACATTCCTCCAGGTTATTTGCACCTGCTCACTTGAGTATTTCAAAAAAAACTAGGGATCGAACTATCCACGCCTTTTCTGGGGGGGCATTTTCTCCAAACACAATAATCAGCCAAGTTTCTTGTGGTGCAACAGATGTGGCAGCTTGGTAGAGGTTTTACTTGTGAAGGATTACAAGGTGCACAAATTGCACATGCATTTCTCGAATTTCTTGATGAAGCCCCTGAAAATGTGAAGATTACCCAAGTTTCTTGTGGAGAGTATCATACAGCAGCCATAGCAGACAACGATGGTGTTTATACATAGGGACTAGGACACATGGGCCAGCTAGGTCATCGCTCTCTTCAATATGACAAAAAACAATTGTTGCCTCGACGAGTTGTAGGTCATCGCTCTCTTCAATAAGACGTCACTTTCCCCTGTGCAATAGAGATCACACTTTTCCCGAAATGATGGGTCTTCTTCACCTGCAAGGCATGGTGATCCCTCTGCAAGAAGGTATTCTCCGCAGAGGTGTGATAGATCATCCGGCAGAGGCTTGATAGATCATTATCACGTTCACCAATGGGGCGGAAGGATGGTTATGATCGCTCATGAAGGGGATACCGGGCTCGGTCTAGATCTCCGATGCCATGAAATCATTATCGACGATCACCCAGGGCTAGGTATTCTCCAAGACGCAGAACATCTCCAATGGAATATCGGTCTCGATGGCATTCTGGTTTTGTATTTATTATATTTGTAATTATTTTTTTGTATTTGTTTTGTATTTATTTTAATTTTATTTGTTTTGTATTTATTTTTATTTATTTTAATTTTATTTGTTTTATTTGTTTTGTATTTATGTAAATATAAAATCTTTTTGTATAGTTGTATTTGTATTTGTTTTGATTTTATTTGTTCTTTTCCACATTTAATTTGTTTTTTATAAATATTTAGTCATAATTTGTTTTTGTATGTATTTCAATTTCAATTTTATTTTTAATTTTAAAAAAAACATGGATTTTCTTAATTAAAAAAAAAATACTAACAAATTAGGTTTTCCTAAAATAAATAAATAAACACTAACAATAGTGATAGTTTACTTTTAGGTTTTCCTAAATAAAATTGTGTTGATTTTACAATTGTAAAAGAAAATTCAACTTAAATAATAAATTAAAAAATTTTATGTTTTTAATTTATTGTTAAAAGTAAAATCAACATAAAAAAAATTCACAAAATTCACGCAACATAAAAAAAATTCACAAAATTCACGCAGGTTTGAAAATAAAGAATGGAACATTTGGAAGCATAATTTGAAAGAACATTTGGTGGATTATTTAAATGCTGGCTAACTTGTTTAGAATTGGCAAATTGATATTGTTGTATGCTTTTATAACATACTAATCTGTAGGACACAACAAAGCTATGATGCCAAACTTTTCGCCATGCACAGAAGTTAGCTGACACAAACAGGGAGTATTACTATACATGGTTATTTTCAAAAATGGATTGATATTAATATCATGATTAAGTCCATTTTAACACTTTGATTGTCCTTAATTTGTTTTATTTGGTATGAAATTTTTGCATAAGAATCATGAAGAAACTGGCCATTTCTTCTAGAGCACACTTATGTTTTCTTTGTACCAAGTTTTTTTACAGGTTACAGGATAATCAAGTGAACATAAGGAGATTACATTGTGACGACAATTGGTCTTCCAAAGACTAAGTCATGACGGATTCTAAAGACAAATCCAACTCTACAACCACTCATTTGCAACTCCCTTTTTACAAAAGATTTTGAATTCCACCAATTGTTAAACCATAAAACATGACTTTTCCATATCCATTTTTCACATCAAGGGTTCTTATTTCATACATCATGCATTTCCTTACATCCATCCATTTTCCTTGTCATTACGATTCCCCTTCATTTTCGCCAATAACACCCTGCTTGAGTCAAAGTCCTAGAGTCTAAGTATCATTGAAAAAACACCTAGAGGCTTGCATGCCTTAATGGCAAGTACTCTTGCCAATGAACAATGGGAGTACATTAATATCCCTTGTTCGTTGGATCTTGTAGGTGACTCGACCATGACAAATTTATTCGTACCTACAAAGATGTGTTAGGCATCCTGACTCCCATTGGAATCAATGGTGGGAGCTCTTGTGTTGGCTAGGGGCATTCATTAACGGCCACTAAGTCAACAACTTCTTGCTATGTTCGACACCGACACATTTAATCACATAGTAAGATTTGTGCCAACAAGCGTTGAAGACTTGAAGACCCATATTTTGTAGCAGATGAAGCCAAATTCCATTCATTGTTTTTCAGTATGTCATTTCCTTTTATTGACTTGAGGACAAGTCAATAAATAAGGTTGGGAGAGAAATGTAACTTCTATATTTTGTATACCTTTCAAGCCTTATACATTTTCAGTCGCATTTAGCAGCAGATGGCGAACATTCAGCAGACGATCCAACAACAGATTGAACAGCAGATGCGGCAACAATAAAAGATTCACTATTCTTGATTTCATCCACCATTTTCCCAACCAAGTAAAGAAGACTACGAACAACATTTTTTGCAGCCGCACGTGCACGACTCTCCTCTATTTTTGGAAGGGTAACTTAAGGTATGATATTTTCTAACTTTTAACCATTAAATTCCTTGAAAAGTTAGAATAATGATTTTTGGAAAAGCTTCACTTCCTTTCCCCTTCTTTTCTCCATTTCACATAACTACCCAAACCATCCGTTTAAGGGGAAGGATACATTTACATGCATGTTTTGTCACATTCATATAACATCCACATTCATATATCACATTCTAAAACCCACTTACCTTCCAAATATATTCACTGTTACATGAGCATACAAATGGCTTTGTCAAAAGTATTTAAAAGTTAATTGGATGCCAAAACAATCATGGTTGCTACACAAGAACCAACCATGATGCATTCCAACAAAAATACTCTGCAATAAAAATCACATTATCAATATGCAAGGATCATACATTGAATACAACAAACAAAATATCGTTGAAACACAAGAACCAACCAAGTTGTAGTTCATCAAAATAACGCCTTGCAAAAGTTAAGTATCTATTATCATGCAGAGTTTAAGCCAAAGCTCAAGTACCAAAAAGTAATGTAATAAATTGCATGAGGACATGCAATATATTCAGTTTGGGGGTATGTTGGGCCTCAAAATCATCCCTATTTTCACTCCATTATTCACTTATATCTTCACATTTTACCTTCATGTCACCTCCATTCCACCTCCATATCATTATGTTTACCTCATTATTCGGTCATAACTATGCTTTTCCAAAGTTTATTAATTCTTAACATTTTTAAGTGGATTTATGGCTAAAACTTAGAAAATAATATGCTTACACTTATACCTAGCAATTAGAATGAGTTTGTTGACATGTGTACGTACAAAGGAAGCTTCCAAGGCATCCTTATGTGGCACTCTGTGCTCAAATTCCAATTTGAGAAGATCATGAACCTCATGGAGAAGATCATGGACCTCATGGAGGAGATCATGGAGGATAGGGTTATGTGTCACCATTTGTTGAGAAATATGTGGGTCAAAGGAAAGAATAGTGGGTCTACATTTATGAGGTTGTTATCATAGTTCTTGTATAAATAGGAGTACCTCCTACATTCCAAAGGGAGGACTCTTAGAGCATTGTATCCAATTTATGATGGAATAAAGCTTCATTTGACATATATTTTCATTATGTAGTTTTAGAAATAGTTTTCCATTATGTAGTTTTAGATAGAAGTTACCTTAATGTAGTATATGGAATGACTTGTCACTTTGGTTCTTAGGAGAATTGAGCTCACTCTAGAAGGAGCAAAGGAACTTGTTGTTTCATATTAGATCTTATTTTATTTAATTGCTTAGATGTTTGATGTTTGAGGATTTGATTGATGAATGAGTTTTCAATTAGAGTCTTATCAACATATGAGAGGACAACCAAGAGTCTAAGTTAGGCTCTCTCTCTCTATTTGATTTGTATGACAATTGGAATTCATCTTTTTTCTTTTATGTTTCAAAGTTATTTCATTTAGTTTACGCTTATGGATGAATTTTAGTTTAGTCTGGATTAGTACAAGAGAGGACAATCAAGAGCCTAAGTTAGTCTTTCTCTCTTTTAATCTAAACAACAATTAAAGTTCATCCTCTTGTTTGCATTTTAAGTTTCTAGTTTTATGATTTCTCTATGATACTGTAGGGAAGGACAACCAGGATCTCCTTAGTTAGGAGCCTCTTCCCTTGCATATTGTATTGAATCATAAATAATTTCATTAGACATAGAATTAGTCGCCTACTCCTGCACATATAGTGCTGACATCATCAAAAGCTTACAAGTTTCCCTGGTCGATAATTTAATGCAACAATTTAAGCACAATAAATTGCCCAGCACCTATCTCCTCTTGCTCATTACATTTTCTTTTGTTTTTATCACTCGATAAACACTCTAACAATATCTAGCAACAAATCTCTATTTTTAATAGATCTAATAGCAATCTTCTAATTCCTAGCTCTATGCTAACAATCCCTATCTCTGAATCTAAAGTAAGATAATCTCTAACTTATTACAATAATGAATTATAAAAAATTTCTCTAGAGATCCAACCCTCTCAGAAAAAACCGTGTTTGACCCATCAGTCAATGAATTTCAACCTGTTAAGCCACAACATGTGAAGAAGTTTTCACATTGTTGGCTAATCCTGATGCTCCTACATTAGACTCGCGGGGAAGAAAATACTTGTCCTTCAAGCTTTCAGGACTTACTCCATATTTCTTTAGTTCTGCTGCTGTCAATCAACTAGAATCTTCCACTGGCTTCTCTTTCCCTTTTACTAAATACTGGAAATAAGTCTACCCTCTTGTTTTCTTAGATACTCTTTGATCCAAGATAGCTTCAACTTCATCCTTGAATGCTTTTGGTACCTGTTCCTCCGAGTTCAGATTTGAACTTAATCACCTATAGGTTCTTTCTGCAACTGTGTCTCTGCCTCTCTGAATGGATATAAGTCTGCAACATTAAAAATGGGGGATATGCTAATCCCTTCTGGTAACTCAATCTCATATGCATTGGCTGAAAATTTCCTTTTAATTTTACAAGGTCCTATCTTCTTCATTTTCAGCTTGTTACACGTTTTAGTAGGAAATATCTCTTTCCTCAAATATGGCATTACTAAATCTCCTACTTGGAACTCCTTTTCTCTTCTTTTTAGATCTTCCCTCTGCTTGTATTTGTTGCTACTTTCCTACAATTTGTCCTTGACTTCTTCCTGCAATCTCTGCATCTATTCTACAAAATCTCAACACTTGTGCTCCTATTTTGCTGCTTTCCCAAATTCCTTAGCTCATATACACCTCTTGGATGCATTCCAAAGACAATTTGAAATGGGCTCATTCCAGTGTTTCGGTTTGGTGTATCATTGTAAGTGAACTCAGCTTGAGCTAATGCCAAATCCCACTATTTTGGATTCTGATATACTAGACTCCTTAATATATTCCCCAAGCTCCAGTTCACTATTTCAGTTTGTCCATCTGTTTGAGGATGGTATGCTGAGCTAAAACTAAGATTAGTTCCCAGTTTCTTTGAAAGCGTCCAAAAATGCCCTACAAACTTGGTATCACAGTCAGATACAATGCTTATAGATAACCCATGTAATCTCACAATCTCTGAAAAGAATAAATTGGTTATGTGTGTTGCATCGCTAGTTTTCCTACATGCTATGAAATGTGCCATTTTAGAAAACCTATCTATTACAACATAAATAGAATCATTTCTCCTCTGGGTTTTTGGCAATCCCAGAACAAAGTCCATGTTGAATACATCCCATGGTCAATCTGGTATTGGCAATGGCTGATATGGTCTTGCATTATGACTCCTTACTTTGGCATACTAACATACCATGCATTTCTCAACAAAATTTTTAATATCACTTTGCATTTTCGGCCAATAATAAAAAGCATTCACCTGAGTGAAGGTTTTATCTTGTCCAAAATGACTAGATAACCCTCCACTATGTTTTTCCTTGATTACGTTTTCCCTCATGGAAAATTTGGGAATACATAACTTATTGTTTTAAAATAATAGGCCTCCTTGAATGAGGTAGTCCATCCACTAACTTCTGTTATGGCTCACTAGATTCTGAACTGTTGTGTAGATATCTCTAAAATCTTCATCATCCTTGTATATTTCGATCATGTCCTTAAAACCTAAAACACCCACTTTGAACTCTTGTATAATAAAACTTACCTTGCTCAATGCATTTTCTACATTATTAGACTTACCACTCTTATTCTTTATTACAAAAGTAAAACTTTGTAGAAATTCCACCCACTTGGCATGCTTCTGATTCAACTTCGGCTGGTTATTAATAAATTGTAAGGCATGGTGGTATGAATATAAAATTAATTCTTTTGGCAGCAAGTAGTGTCTCCACTTTTTCAAAGCCTGCACAATAGCATAAAACTCCTTGTCATAAGAATAATATTTCTTCTTTGCATCATTCAGTTTCTCACTGAAATATGCTATTGGCCTTTTCTCTTCACTTAGAACTGCACCAACGTCTACCCCACTTGCATCTATTTCTACTTGAAATACTTTCTCAAAATTAGGAAATGCTAAAATTGGCTCCTCTGTTATCTTCTTCTTCAGAAAATTAAAGTTTCTTTCTGCTGCTTCTGTCCATCGAAATGGCTGACTGATCTCCTCAGTTGTCTCAAGGATTGGTGCACAAACTTGAATAAAACCTCTTATAAACTTTCTGTAAAAACTTGCAAGTCCATGGAAGCTTCTTACCTCAAACATACTTCTGGGTGTTGGCCAGTTCCAAATTTCTTGAACCTTCTCCAGATCCATCTTCAAGCCTTCTTTAGAAACTAAAAATCCCAAGTACACCAACTGTTCCTTCATGAAACTACACTTCTTTAAATTTATTAGTAGTTTCTCTTTCTGCAGAGTTCTCAAGACTAACTTAAGATGTTCTAAATGCTCCTCTTTACTTTTGCTAAAATTAGAATATCATCAAGGTAAAATATGACATATTTACCTGCATACTCCTTCAAGACTCCGTTCATTAGCCTCATGAACATGTTGGGTGCATTAGTGAGCCCAAAAGGCATTACTAACCACTCATACAGTCCACTATTTTTTTAAGGTAGTTTTCCATTCATTGCCTTCCTGAATCCTTATCTGATGATACCCACTATTCAAATATATCTTAGTAAAGTATTTGGATCCACTTAAACAGTCCATTAAATCTTCCATGCGTGGAAATGGAAATCTGTACCTTATCGTGATCTTGTTGATAGCTCTGGAATCTATGCACATGTGCCATTCTCCTCCTTTCTTCAGACTGATTATTGTCGGTACAACACATAGTCTCAGACTTTCTCTAATTAGCCCCTTCTCCATTAGCTCTTGTACTTTCCTTACAACCTCTGCATTTTCCTGAGCAGTTAGCCTATAAGCAACTTTATTTGCTAAGCTTTCCCCTTGTATTAAATTGATGTGATGGATAATACTTCTAATAAGTGGTAAGGTATCCAGTAATTCATCCACAATGATATCAGCAAATTCATCCAATAAAACTTTAACTCTTTCAGGAAGATCATCCAAATTTGTGGAGGTTAAGATTACCTTTGGCATTCCCACGATAGTAAAATGCATCTCCTCACTTTTCACTACCTCCTGTAGCAATTCTTTCTCGCTTATCAACATAATGCTATTCCAAGCATTCCTTCATCAGCATCATCCTTCAATGGCAACAACGTGTGCTTCATTCCATCTTTCTCTATGGTATAGGTGTTTCTTCTCCCCAATAATATATGACATGCGTCCATGGGCATTTCATCACATAAAATCATATCTTTATATGTACCTATTTGCATCTCAACATTGCATTATTCTGTCACAATGACTTGATGGCCCTTCTGCAACCAAGACACTATGTAGGGTGCAGGATGTATTGTCTTCGCTAAAACAATCTTATCCACCATCTCTGTGGACACAATATTTTCAGTGCTTCCACTCTCTATGATTACCTTACAGCACTTGCCTTTTGATTTAATGGTGATTCTGAAGAAGTTTTTCCTCTGCACAGGTTCTCTAGTCTCCTTTGCTCTAAGCAAAGTTCTTCTTAATAATTGTGATTCACCTTCTTCAAGGGATTCTTCTTTCTCCACAATTCAAGGTGGGATCACCGACATATGACCTTCGGCAGGAACGTGTGCTGGAGCCAAAGGGTTTGACACCATACAAACATCACTAGAACAGAGCTCAGAGAATCTAGACTCTACCTCCTACAATGGAGGAAGAAAGCATGAACGATGGTGTAAATCTTCCCAAGGTCGATATATACCCATAATTGCTTCAAGAATTGCTTCTTCCGATTGTAAAACTAAATCTAAGCAGTCCAAAGCAGAGGTAGAATCAAGGGTCCAAGTGGGGGCCACATCGCCATCTAACTCCTCTTCCGAAAAAGGAGTAGAATGGTCATCTGCAGAGTTCACGATAGACTGATATCTAAGCTCAGCTACAGATATAGGAAATGCCATTCCATTCTCTTTTCCTTCAACTAATGTGGTCATAGGTGAAGGCAAGGTCTAGGGGTCTGAAAAATAACGAGTTCGAAAGAACCCATCTCGAGAAAACTCCTTAGATGATGAAATGGCATTGATTTTAGCGATAGGAGAGGGAAACTCAAAAGTACCCATCAATGAGGAATACATCCCTACTCCTAGATTCTCAGTAGGCGGATGAGGGTTATCCACTAAAGGAACAGTACAGTTGGAAGTTGCTTGAGGATCAACTAGACAATAATCTAATTGATCCACCTTTACGATTTTCCCCTCATGAGGAAAGCAAATGACATGAAACAGAGTCGAAACAACGGCGTCCATTTCGTATACCCAGTTCCTTCCTAGGAGGAGATTATAATATAGGTTAGCATCTACGAATTCTACTTCAATATTAACGACCTTCCCCCAAACACATATAGGAAAGGTCGGGATAATCCCATCCGGCTTATGAGAATGGCCATCGAATGCAGTCAAGACGGTAGGTGAAGGAACGGCTGAAGGCGATCCAATAGCCTTCCAACATGACATCGACATGACGCACGTTGAAGCCCCTTCATCAATAATTATTCGAAAAATGTTAATTTTAGAGTATGTAGACTTTATTTGAAAAGCCATGTGATGAGGGAGTCGCTTTTTAACATTTAACATGTCGAAAGTGAGCACTAAAGAATTAGTTGGATCTACTACCCCAATTGCGGAAAGTAAAGCACTTCTCTGAGCCGGAAACAACTGGAGAACCTCTAAATCGGACATGGCGCATGGACTCTGAGCCAGATCCTCCACAATGGAGTAATTCTGGGCGGCCCTAGCATTAGGATTAATCGTCGCGCGTTTAGTGGAACCTTTCAGTATCCGTGGTGTAGTCTCGACAGGGGGTCGCTCGATATGAAGGTCAGTACTTCCGGGAACAGCCTTATCCTTGGAAGTTTCGGATTCACCATAATCACGTGATCGAGTAGCGACATGGACGTTAGAACCCATCATGAAAACATTCGATGATTTTTCCCCTTCCTGGTTGCCCCTGCGGAGGCCCCAGTGTTTGAACTCACGCCAGCAAGAAGTTGATGCCCTTGGGGAAAAGGGTTGGTTAACACGGCTTGGGAACTAGAAGTCCCTTGCTGCCCTAACAAGCGTTGAGCATCTTCAATCTTGGGGCAAAGATGAGTTAAATGGTCTCCACCGCACAACTTGCATGGAAACTTAACTTTCTTTTTCGACTCATTTCTACCTCCACCAACATTATTGTCGGATTTGTTTGCATCAGGCTTCCCATCCTGGTTCTTTTCCTTACCTCGTCCTTTCTTTTTCCCATTGGAATTTTGACTTCCTTTGCGATTATCAGATTGGACGACATTAATTGAAGAAGTTTGGGAAGCGGAAGGGTTAGATGATGTGACTTGGTTGTTAGAAGCAGTTTATAAAGACAACTACTGCAATTGATTCAATAAGTTCACCATATTTGTGTCTACTGACCCAAAAATACCATCCGCGTGGGGACCTGGCTTCGGCCTAGCTACGTCAACCTTAGATCCAGGAGCATCTCGCAAGTACTTTTGTAGGATCCCAGACTGAGAGTAGATCAGTTCTAATTGTTGGGCCCTAAAAATGGCTTTCTCCTCGGAATAGACCCTAGACATGGAGAAATCCTTGGATATCTCAGGTATCAAAGACTTCAAGAACCACTCGAGACGGTACTCCAGAGGGATTTCGGCTTTAATGAGCCTCTTTCTTCGTCTCCATTCCTGAATTTGATCGGAAATGTGAGTTGCCCTATCCTGACGAAAAGTAGCCAGTAGTTCGGTTCTAGCATCATACCGGACGGGCAACTGAAAATGGTTCAAGAAAATGTTAGCTAAGTCGGCGAATGATGTAAAGCTGCCCCCAGGCAACTCTATATACCACTTAGCCGTGTTTCCAATCAAGGTGCATTCAAATAATCTCAACCTAACCGAGTCGTCGATCAGGGAGTTCGGTGAGCACCATAAGTGGAACGTGGTTACGTGGTTGCCCGGATCCTCACCATTCTTCCCTTCTAATTTTGGAATATCTGAAGGGAGTTTAGTTGGGACCGGAGGCCAGGCCGAATTATACTTGATTGGGTCGTTAGTTAACTTAGTGAGGTCTGGCAAGTTTAACGTTGCCAGAAACGGAAGTCTAGGCGGAGCTTGGGGATTCCACCCTGACTGGGCAGAACTCCCGAAGCTGTGAAAAGATTGGCCTAGATTTTGGAAGGCACCAGGCTGCTCGAAGTAACCAGTAGAACCCGTTGATCCAAAAGGCAGGCCTTGTGACCCAGCAAAACTTGGAGTTTGACAAACTCCGGCCGTATATCCACCATACCCAGCAAAGTTTCCTCCTAAATTATTGTAAGGAGTTGACAACCCCTGATATGGATTCCAAGCCGAAGCTAGGGGAGGAATACTTTGGAACGAACTAACCGTGGTATACGGCCTATTCCCATATTGGCCGAAGAATGGATTCCCAATTCTGGCACTACTAAGCCCAGGGTTATTCCAACCTTGGAAAGGATTACTGCTTTTTCCTACCGAAGAAAAAGGCATAGATCCTATCATAGGGTTGGAATGTGGTATATGACCACTTCCGAACGGAAAACCTTGGAACGAAGCCGACCCACTCATCATGGAGGTGGCAGCCCCGAATGGAGCTAAAGGAATGCCCTGTGAATGGGTGCCAAATGCGAATTACCCAGAACTAAAAGCATTTGTTTGGGAATTTCCACTCGTAGACGGAATGGAGGTAGACCCAACAAAGGACGTGCTAGCAAAAGATCCGAATAAAGAGACGGAGGGGATGGAAATAGTTCCACCCCCTTGTACAGATATAGGAGTTTGTACAGTCGTAGCACTTGTAGAAGCCATGCTTCTAGTAGTGTTCATCGAAGGTAAGCGTGTAGAGTAACCTGGACTTGACGGTCTATGCGTCGGAGTCCCAATGTATTGCAATACGTGTGGATGACTGGATGGTAGGGGAGAATTCGCAGCCGCTAACAACTCTGAAAGTTCTTCTACCTCAATATTATCCTCCGCGTGTAAGCGAACATGAGAAATAACTGGAGTGTTCCTTTCTTGTTACACGGAAGTACCAGGCCTTGCTTCAATACTATTGCTCCCGAGGGGAGGATCAATCCCTGATGCGTCAATTGCAGTGGGACGAAACCCACTGGTATTATTACCTTTGCACCTTCTCGGAGAAGGCTTTAAAATCGGTGGTGAGAGACCACGAAGTCTTCGAGACCGTCTAGGAGATCGGTCAGCCACCTTGAATTCTTTGTTTAAAATCTAGCTAAAGACTCAAAAATTTTCAAGCTAGGCCAACTAAGAGCACAGAGCACCCACTATAAAGTCCCTAAAGATACAGCCAGTCAAACAACTTCCAAGTCTTTTCGCTCTGGGTGATTAGGACCAGACACCAAAATACGAGAAAGTGGAAAATAAAGGGCCTTCCGAATATAGTCTGGGATGATGAGGGCCCAGGCCTATCAGCGAAGGTATCAGAGGAAGTTACGTTGACCTCCTAACAACATTCTGCGCCGATGCAAGCCCCCAAGCTTCGCAAGGGTGGCCTCCAGTAGTGTTGTTGAGAGTGATACAACGTCGACCTCAGGTGCCATGGGATTCCCCTCCGCAGCCACCTATGTAGTTCCCTAGGAGTGGCAACTATGGATACCAACTCGTCGCAGAATCCAGACGGAACAATCGTGAGGTAAGTTTGCACAAGTAGGAAAGGGGGTATCTCTCTTACCTGTCTTCACAGACCCTCGTGCTTAACTCCGAGATCCGGAGCTTTCCTGGTATTCCTAACGCTATTGGATTTTCTCTCGTTAATCAGACTCCTATGTTTTGACGTTTAATATGGCCTTGGAGAGTTAACTCTCCACTCGCCTAATCCAAGGCCCTAAAATCTTAAAACTTGTTTGTGTATTTAACTTAAAAGAAAAAATTTCTAGTTGATTTTAGTTAGCGCTTGATTTTAAGCGCTGTTCTTTAAGTCAAAGGATGATGGAAGTGGAACTAGTGGTGTTTTTTCGACACAAAAGAAATTAATAAAACCTAACTATATGCATGTGCACTTTGTCATTGTTTTTCGATGAAGAGTAATTTCTACAGGGTTCGAAAGGAAACTTATAATGAAACAAACTTTTCTTTTCTTTTCTTTTCATTCACACTTCACACTCAAAAGTTAACAAAACTATTTTATGCCTAAAGAGATGCAAATCTATCCTAATGCAAAACTAAATGCTTGATGCAAGATTGGAAACTACTCTAAAAACAAGAAATGAAAGTTGCTTTATTTATCAAATTTTCTTTTGCCACTTACAATATTTAGATGGAATATGAGATGCTACAATTCATTTCGTCTAAATACTAAAAGAAAAACTCAAGATAACATAAAGCACTTTCACTCACCAAAAGGAAAAGTAAATGAAAAGCAAGTTCAAGAAAGCAAAACAAAAACTTTTCAAGAAGTTCTCTTCAAAGTAGCAACAAGAAAGTCTTTTTGAAAATGCTCTCAACAAAAACTGACACTTTGCGATTGAAACAACAAGCAAGAAACACTTTTTGCAAGTTGACACCTTACAAAGAATGAAAACTCAACAAAAATAAATATGTTTAAAAGGGCTTTTTAACAATCGAAAGCAGCAAGGAAAGCTTTGGTAACAAAGACCAAAAAAAGATCAAAAAGACAATTTCAAGAAAGTATCAAATGAAAACTTTGATGAAACAAAGAAGTAGATGGTCATAAAAAGCAATTTCGTTAAGCAAACAAAAAGTCACCAAAAAGCAAAGTTTAACACAAAGATTGATAGCAATCTTTCTGCTCTGATAACTCAGAGAAGCCAAGATTCCAATCAAGAAATCTTGCGTGCTTTTAGAAAAAAGATGATGATGCTTGCAAACACAAAACAAGACCAAAACTCCTTATAATTAGAGAGAAATCGGAGTAAGGACGCTTGTTGTAACATAGACAACTGATACTGACAAAAATGACTGTTTCAAACTGACTGAAAACACCAGACAAACTTCAGAGACATAAAAATTTATAAATCCTGAAAGTTGCAAGGTATACGTGACTGTACTTAGTGCAGACTACGTGTATACGCGACAGTTCCTGAGGAAACCTGCATATACGCGGGTTTACTTCAGACAACAAAATTTTATACACTTCTTTAACTAAATAAAACAACGTATATATAGTATTTCAAGAAAAATAAAAAACAAAATGAAGAAACTGGTAAAACTCAGAAGTCAAGAACATACCAGACAGTAACAATAAACCAGCAAGCAACTGAGCCCTGATAGGCTTGAAAAACACCCAAACTAGGAACAACAAGAGTGTTGTCCCCAGTGGAGTCGCCAATTTTGTTGAGGGATTTTATCCCCTAGGGCTTTTGGGTGGAACCCTAGCAGACTGAAAATTGTCTAAACAAAGAAACATGCATACACACAGCCATTATGCTAGTAAAAGCTAATTCTAAAGTAAGAAGGGCGTACCTCAGGTCCTACGTTCGAGTAGTTCCTCAAGGGTCCAAACCCTTCTTCACATCCCTTTCGCTCCTTTGCCCTGCAAAACCAACAATTACAAAGAATGCAACAGTATATGGGCAAAGATTTATACAAAAAACATCTTTATGTTATACAAGAAGGAAGTTAGTTATGAACTTTTAAACATCCATTCATACATGGAATTCAAACATGAACATCATAAACATAAAGAAGAAGCATATCGGGAATCAAGACGTGTTTCTTTATTATAGACAAATAGAAAGTACAAAAAGATTAATATCACCTGAGCAACCTTCGTAGGCTCCAAGCATAGCCTCCTTCCGGATCCGTCCCGCCTCAAGCCTCTAGCATATCTCCTTCCAAGACTCACTCCATGATGCCATAACTAAGGGATGAACATCAAATCACAAGGAAACAAGGGTTTCCTGTACAAATGGGGGAAGTGCAGAAGGCACAAAGGTCTTCAGACCTGGTCAGGGGAAAACCTTCATATAATAACCTTTCTCTCTCTTCTCTCCTCTCCTAAGCCTTCCCTTTGATGCCTTTTTATACCAATCCCAAAGTAGTTTTTTAGTTAGGAATTGGTTGGGAACAGTTGAGGCCACGGGCACTAACAGGTGATCAGCAGGTAAAACCCGCGATCTCCGCCCGAAAAGGAGTTTTGTATTTTTTTAAGTGTTTTAATACATATACGCGGGTTGGGTATATATGGACACGTGTATACACGCGTTTAACTCAAGGCAATGTCGCGTACAGGGAATAAAACAATGTTTTTTAGATTTTGGACCAGGTCTGGAAGGAGGGGTTGTCCTAGGCCATGAGTGCAGCATCACAAACCATAATAGTGAGATTTGGAGCTATAACAGTGACGGCCCATTAACCCAACACCCTATATTCCTCAACCATGCAATTCTTAGTTTCTTTCTCTCAAAATCCTTACCTAGTGCCTGATCATAGTGAACATCTTCCATGATCACGAAAAGGTAGAATACGTGTTTTTCGAACTAACATTGGCTTGTCTTGAGTGGAGTTCCTTTGGAGGTATTATCATCTCCACATGGAAGGGTGATGCTAAATTGAGGTTATCAAAAATTTACTTGAAATAACAATTTACGTAGGCTTCAAAATTGAGTTAGGCAAAAAACATTGGAGGGTCATTGTCACAATGGAAACACCACTTCAAGGCAACACCACTTTAGTTGCAAATATGTCTTTCTTGATCAACCACTCAGGAATATTAAGATGCTTGGCATCCCAATATTGCATCAAATCTATAGCTTTTCCTGCAACCTTGAGAAACTTTAGGATCTCTTGATATTTCTTTTGGATTTTTACCAAGGGTTTCATCACATTGTGCAAGAGAGTCATCTCATTGTATAGTTGCTTCATGGTTTCTTCCATTGGCTTCAATTATTCAAATATGGCTATCCATAGCTTTTCTGTGTTAATATTGGTAGAATACAAATATTGTTTCTTTTTGGAAGGATGATCAACCTCTTATTTTGCAACAAATAGATCTTTTCAAAATTGCACATTCTCACTAAATGATTTCTTAGGGATTCTTCCTAGTATCAGATATTATCACTTTCTTTGCGGCTATGGAGACTAGTTGGAGAGGATCATTGGGAAAGTACCTCTACCTTTCTTCTACAATCCTCTTCTTTAGTTAGTTAAAGGTAAATCT
>APFE031344958.1:0-13700 GCA_000404065.3 Pinus taeda | reverse complement strand
AAAAAAATTATAATCTAAATTAATTTATAAAATACTTTAATATATTTATAAGTAAAATAAACATAAAGTATAAAAAAGGTTATTATTAAAACATTGATATTAAAGGATTATTAAAAAGAATTATTTAAAGTTTTTTAAACATTGGGAAAAGTTATCATGTTGTAGTTGTTAAACTAAGATTACAGATAGCCATCACATATTGCTATCTCTTAATTCAAAGTTACTCATCATTATTCATGGAAAGCCACATCACGAGTAATTACATTGATGGTGGTTAGTAAGGCTTCATAGTATTTTTATAATTATCATTAATTTTTTTCTTATTATTGCTAATATTTATTTAAGCATTATATCTTAAATTTTAATTATTGTCCATAAATGATTTGAGGTAACATAAAAACCCTAAAATTAATCTTATGTAATAAATACTTTTTGTGTATAAAAGAAACTAAATATAAGTAAATATTAATTCATAAAACTATAAATATTAATTCACTATTCAACATTAAATACATATTTCAAACTTTCAAGATTATCATTTATCATTTTTAAGATAAAGAAAATCATATGAAAATTTGATTTTCTTAAAAAAACAATTTAAATGTAAAAATAAATATTATGTTATTAATGTAAAATATTTATACATATTTTTAAATTTTAGCATAACTAAGATGTAAAATTAGAATGAAATGTTTTCATTTAATTATTTTTGTCAATATATAATTATTATGTCAGTGAAACATAAAATATTAAGATAAAATTATGCAAGCCTTTATCACTTAACCTTTTTGGAGTTGTTATGAAATTACAACCAAAAATTACCGTTATATGATTTTTTTGTTGGACTTTTCATGGCTTTTTTTAAAATATGTTTAATTTACCGGTTATTATTTTAAAATATATATTTAATTTATTAAATTCTTACTTTACACCGCCATATTAATAATAATATTTAAAAAACAAAAAATGCCAAAATATGAAGGAAGTTTACCGTTACTTAATTTTTTTGACTTTGAGTTAATTAATTAATTTACAATAAAAAACGAGTTGGTTGAAAAAAATTTCCATTGCAAAGTGGGAGTGGGAGACCTCCCTAAAATAGAAATAACAATGATGCATGAGTTTGTCAAAAACGCATGAGAAGCCAGAGTGGAAACACTTGATCAGATATCCATTGATATTTCGAAAGCCAAAGAAAGCTGAAATATCCGATCAGTAAAAAGCCAAAGAAATCCGAAATATCCGCTGATCTGTAAAAAGAAAAGAAAGGGGTTATCTAAAGTATATCCGCTTATCTATAAAAAGCAAAGAAAGCGGAAGAGGTACAAAGAAATTTAGTTTGTGATATGTTTTCTGGGAAGATCCTCCATTTTGGCGTCTGGTTCTTATGTCTTTTAGGTAAAATTTAATGTCCAAAATTTGTATGTTGACAGAAGAGGCTGACAATGGATCTCTGTCGAGGAGCATAGTGGATTTGGTCTGCTATTTCTTGATTCGGTTATTGATTTAGATATATGATCTGTCCCTTTGTATATATCGAAGTAAATTCATTTATGATTTAGACCCTCTGTGCCTTTGTATGTATATATCGAAGTAAATTCATTTATGATTTGATGGACAGGAACCACCAACCGCCAACAGGAGAGTTGTTATATTACAATGCGCTCTTGTTGCTGCTACTACACAAACCCTCCTTCACCTTGTGCTATTTTCTTAGACTATTTTTATAATTAGTTTATCATGTTCGAACTAGGTTTCATTTCTATCTTGGCTTTCAAATTTGTGTTGGTTGGTTGCAAGAAAAATGACCTTAGTTTAGTTGATTTTGATAATTAGTTTATCATGTTCGATCTAGGTTCATTTCTATCTTGGCTTTCAAATTTTTTTTGGTTGGTTGCAAGAAAAATGACTTGGAAAATTTTGAGGGTTTCCCTTAGGTTTGGCTTCCAGAACAAGTATAAAATCATTTTTCCATATGAGTGTAAAATCCATTGAGTTCTTGAGACGAATTTCAACCAACCTGATGACTATCCTTCATTGCCATTTTCGATAGATTTCAAGGAAACTGCACTAACTATATGGTGGCCGAACATGTAAAATAGTGGCAATGTTTGGACCTCATCTCATCTCATCTTCGGAGGAGATAAACTTCCATCTTCATTTAAATCTTCCAGTTTCCAGTGAAGCCCGCAGGAGATCGAATCCTTCGTCCAGCTATGCAACCCAGATTTTCGTGATTTGACTGTATAGAAAACAAATCCTCTACGGGCTAAGAGATTGTTCCATCGTTTTTATTTCTATTTCTATATCTATCTCTATTTCTGACCAGGGGATCAAGTTCAGCGAAATCTAATATCACCCAAATCTGAAGGGTATGAAAATTGAAAGCAATCCATCAATGCCATAAAATATGTACTACCTAACCAAATAATGGGTCTGACATTCATCCTTTTTCAAATAGTGGGTCTGACATTCATCCTTTTTCAAATCACATTTGAGCCCATTTGTTGGATTTTAGTGTGACATTTCCTTCCCATGTCATCCCTTTCCAGTTGTCTATCTATGAATCTATTTGGAAAGATGCTAATGCACAAATAACTTAGCGCCAACTCTGTATAAGACACAACCCATCATTTTACATGAAAGAATGGCGTGGTTGTCAAGTTATCCTGTTTGAATTTTTCTTGAATTCAATGACCTATGAACCGTAGCCAATTAAATTTTCTTCTTAGATATAAACACAGAGCTGAATACCTACAATTAGTTATCTGTCATTTTCAAGTTATCCGGTTTGAATTTTTCTTGCATTCAAGGACCTATGAACCCCAGCCAATTAAATGCAATCCATCCATGCCACAAAATCTGTACTACCTAACGAACCAAATAATGGGTCTATTCATCCTTTTTCAAATCACATTTGGGCCCATTTGTTTTATCTATAATTGTGAGATTTGCTTCCCGAGCCATCCCTTTCCAGTTGACTATCTATGAATGTATTCGGAAAGACGCCGATGCACTATCCCATTAATTTTTATTGCATTCAAGGACCTATGAAATTACTTCTTCTTTACAGAACATTTCAAACCCTACCTCTTCTTCCAGCCTTGTTTTTTGCATTTATGGATAATTTGAGAGGTTGAATACTTGTTTATAATTATTTTTTCTGCAACTATTCTTAGTGAACCAATACATACCAACATACTACTGTTTTTGTAACCTTGTGTTTCCGCCACCCTAACCTGATTTGGGCCAACGAAGAGGAACATTATTGTAGTTCCATTTCAGAGTAGATGTGCGAGATTATAATATTATGATTATTATTATTATAGCGGACGTTTTTTGAGGTATTGTTGTGTTTGTGGTATACTTATATTTAGGGCTTTCCAGAATCTATGTTTATGATGACGGTGATTGTTCTTTATTTTATATTTTTAAAGATTTTATATAATTAATTTATTGATTTTAAATAGTCTTGTCCATTAAGAATAAACATTGACTTCTGTGAGATATTTTTCAACCGCATTTCATACTATTTATATAAATCTTACAAATTTTTATTAATTAAATTGTTGTTTTCATAATTACTTATTTATATGGAAATTTTCCTTACATATTATTTGTTACATTATCATTTATATATTGATATCTGAATTATCATGGTAAAGAATGAATCAATAACTATTGTTAATGAAGAGAATGAAATTATATGCAACATTAATTTGTTTATTTTTAGTTTTTTTAGGAAGAGGAGGAGGAAATAATGACTCACTAAGTATTCTAAATAAAGAGAAAGAAATGATATGAAATTTTAATAGTTTTTGTTTTTTTTTTTTAAGTTTTCAGAGGAGGTGGAGGAGGAAAAGGAAGAGGGAGAGGAAGACGAGGTGGAGGAGCAAGTGGTGGTGGACGAGAAGGAGGAGCATCATGAGGTGGTTATGGTGGACCCGGAGGCGGAGGAGGAGTAGGAGGAGGAAGCGAAGGCTGTGGAGGAGGAGGTGGAAGTGTATGTAGAGGAGGTGGTGGTGGACAAGGAGGAGGAGGAAGTGGAGGTGGAAGAGGTGGTGGAGGAATTGGTGGAGACAGAGGCGGAGGAGGAGAAGGAGGAGGAGGAGGTGGTGGTGGTGGTGGTGATGGTGGTAGAGTAGGTGGAGTTGGGGGAGGATGATGAGGAGGGGGAGGAGCATGAGGAGGAGGTGGAGGTGGATGAGGAGGAGAAGGAGAAGGAGGAGGAGGTGGAGGGTGGGGAAGGTGGGTGTGGACGTGGAGAAGGAAGGGGAATGAGGGTGTGGCAGTGGAGGTGAGGTGGAGGTGGAGGAGATGGTGGTGTAGGAGGAGGTGGATGTGGTGGAGGAGGACGTAGAGGGCGACGTGGCGATGGTGGTAGAGGAGGAGATGGTGGACCTGGGGGAGTAGGATGAGGAGGAGAAAGAGGTGGTTGAGATGCAGGTGGAGGTGGAGGTGCAGGTAGAGGAGGAGGAAGTGGAGGTGGAGGTGGAGGTGGAGGAGGTGATGGTGGAGACAGCGGAGGTGGAGGAGGCAGAGGTGGTAGAGGAGGTGGTAGAGGAGGTGGAGGTGGAGGTGGAGGAAGACGAGATGCTAGAGGAGGATGTGGAGGAGGAGAAAGGGGAGGATGAGAAGGAAGCGATGGAGGAGGTCGAGGTGGAGGTGGTGGAGGAGGTCGAGGTTGTGGAGGAGGAAGAGGTGGTTGAGGCACAGGTGGAGGTGGAGGTGGAGGTGGACGAAGTGATGGTGGAGGTGGCATAGGTGGAGGGGGAGGTGGTAGAGGTAGTAGAGGAGGTGGTAGATGTGGTAGAGGAGGTGGAGATGTTGGAGGAGGATGCGGAGGAGGAGAAGGGGGAGGATGAGGAGGAATAGGGGGAGGAGGAGGAGGTCAACGAGGAGGAGGTGCTGAAGGTGGAATTAGTTGAGGAGGATGTGGAAGTTGGGTTGGAGGTGGAGGTGGATGTGGAGGTAGAGGTAGAGGACGTAGAGGCGAAGGCAGAGGTGGAGGACGTGGTGGAGTAGGAGGAGTAGGTGGTGGGTGGGGTGGAGGTAGTGGTGGATAGAGTGGAGGTCAAGGTTGGAGGTGGCAGAGAAGGTGGAGGTGGATGTGGTTAAGGACGAGGAGGAGGAGGTGGTGGAGGTTGAGGTGGAGGTGGTGGAGGAGGAATGTGGTGGAGGTGGAGGTCGATATGGAGATGTAGGTGGAGGTGGAGGTGGAGGTGGAGTAGGAGGAGGTTGTGGAGGTTGAGGTTGTCGAGGAGGATGTGGGGGTTGAGGAAGAGGACGTGGAGGTGAAGGTGGAGGTTGAGGTGGAGGATGAAGATGAGGTTTAGGTGGAGGAAGAGGAGGAGGCAGAAGTGGAGGCGGATGTGGTGCAGGAGTTGGAGGTAAAGGAAGAATAGGTTGTGGAGGAGGAGAAGGAGGAGGAGGATGAGGAGGAAGCGAAGGAGGAGGAGGAGGTGGTGGTTGAGGAGGTGGAGGTGGAGGTCGAGGAGGACGAGGACGAGTAGGAGGAGGCATAGGTGGAGGTGGTGGAGGAGGTAGACGTCTTGGTGGAGGAACGAGAGGTGGTGGAAGAGTAGGTGATAGAGGAGGATGTGGACAAGGAGGATGCAGAGGTGGTCAAGGAGGTGGAGGTAGAGGAGGAGGAGGAGGAGGAGGAGGAGGAGTTGGAGGTTGAGGTGGTGGATGTGGAGGAGGGGGTGGAGGTTGAGGTGGAGGTGGAGATAGTGGTGGAGGAGTAGGTGCTGGTGGTGTTGGTGGTGGAGTTGGAAGTGGAGATTGAGGTGGATATGGAGATGGAGGAGGGGGTGGAGGTGGAGGTGGAGGAGTAGGATGAGGAGGAAATGCTTCAGCTGAGTCAATTGAGTGCTAGATCAAGGAAATGCTCATTCTCATTATCATATCAGAAAATTACATAACAATGTCTTCAACAAGTCTCAAACTCGAAAATGCCTAGTTCTTTTACATCAAAACTCTGAATCCTAATGACGCTTTAGGCCTCTTTATTTATACAATTGAAGTCTCGACCAACTTCCTTAAATCTAGGGAGTCTCGGCTCCCAAAATGAATATGAATTCGTTCTTTCACTATCACTGGCTTCGCTACGTTTTGATCTTCATCACTCGGCTATTTGCAACCCCGAGCTAGTGTGATTTGATGGAGGAATATTGAAATGAGTGAGGATTAAATGAGGAGGATCTATGCCCTACAATATCTCCTCCTTGTCTGATTCGAATTTTTTCCCTTAATTAGCCAAAATTTCCATGATTTTCTCTCAAAAACATTAGTCGACTAGACATAAATCTCACTTTTACTCATCTCATTAAGCAAAATATAATCAAAATGTGTACGGAATTATCAGAAGAGTTTATTTAAATAAGCTTGGATGTGTATGAAGGTCCATAGAGTTACCTAATGACGAGGCTCATCACCAACTAATAGATGATGATGGTCATCCTTAATATTACAAGATAGGGCTTGTACATCACATTCGAGTGCCAACACTTGAGCCAGTTAATTCCACATAAGCCCTTTTCCTCTTCTAAGGGTGATGTAGGGCACCTTTCGGTCATGTATATACCTTTGATGGCTTGTATATGATAATATGGAGCACTCATTAGCCCTTACCTCACATCTTGATGCCTTTTTGAGTTCATTTGAAAATTTAACTAAATATATGTGTGCATTTATTTTAATTCAAATGAAAAAATACAATTGACTTTGTTATAATTATTTGTTTTATTTAAACTATTTAAATAAATTTAAAAAAAAATAGTTGCAATTAAATAAAATTTTAAAAGGTATAAAATTATAATAAAATCCCAAAAATATAAATAAAGAAATTAAATATAGAAAAAAACATGGTATATGTTTAAAATAAATAAGGAAAAACAATATGATGACATGCTCATAAATTCGTTGATTGTTGAAAAATATATATTAATAATTATAGAATTAAATGCCTAAAAAATGTACTTAGGAATTTAGATATGGAATTAACAGACTATGATGGATTTAGATGTAAAACAATAAAAATACCTAAAATATTAGATATGATATTAAAATAGTTTTTTCTTGTTTCATAAATTTAGTTTAAAAAAGAAAATTAAATTCATGCTATATAAATTTAATAATTTAAAATTTGATTTTTTTGGTTTATGATTAAATTTTGAATAAGATAGGGTTAAAAATGATCTCAAATATAATTATTAAGATAAATTTTTTTTGTGATATTAAAAAATAATTATTATTCAATTGAATAGTAAATGTAAATCTATATGCAGCATATAATAAATTATTATATTGAAGAAGAATAATATCCACAATCAATAAGGTATAAATAAATTAGAAATTTATATGGAGAGTATAATCACTTATTCAATTGACATGTTACTATCATGGACATGTAAATGATAGTATTATAAATCACTTGGAAAACTATGGGTGAGACACTATTTTCCTGAGGAATGGACCAAGACATGGAATTTAATAATTCTTTTCTCGTCAATGTTATAATAGATTAATATATTATATGTGTTGTGGAATAATCCAATATCACTACTTCTATGATGTGAAATGGAACATTTTCATAAATTATTTAAAGTAACAAAAAGTGATACAACAAGACAAAAATTAGCAGCCATAAATTTCATATAAAATACTAAGCAACATTGAGGGTAAAAAAATTCGAATAAAATATTGCAAAATGTGACAAAATAAAGTACTATAGAGTGTCGTAAATGATATTCAAATACACTTTGTCATTCTTTAATCACTAAAGGTTCCAACTATTTATACTTTTATCAAAACATCCGAAATGTAACTCCAACAAGGAGCAATATAAGATTTTGAATGGAAATATATGATGAGATGACATGTGAAATAGATGAATCTAACCACCTTTTTAAAGCTACGGTTATAACCCAGTCTGGAGATTTACCCTTCATATTTTTTTCGATCAAATAGATTCTATTAGTTCTTTGAAATACAACAACAATTTTTTTGAGGTATGCTTCTCCCCGACCTCATTCAACCAAATTTATTAACTAGGAGAATGCTACAAAAGGTGATACTAAAGTGCCAAAATTTACATTGTGTCCATAAAACAAATGCACAAAGCATCCAAAACACTCATATAACACGTAAGAAAAGAAATTGCATCAAAGTTTATGATGGGGTTCCATTTCCTATCAAGAAATAAAAATGTTTGAGGGTCTAGGGGCCCTGTTAGTGTCAGTCTTTCCAGCCTTCCTCCAGTGATCAAATATGCTCTTACAAAGTGTTTGTGAAGTGTCAAGGTCAAATTTTGTCATTTCAGTGAGTCTTCAAGCAAAATTTGGTCACTAGGCATTAGGTCTAAAGTTGCCCAAATGTCACTCTATGTCATCATTCAGCTGAGTCTATCATCATTCATAGGGTTTTCATTATCATGTCAATGTCTAATGAGTCATTTTACATCTTGTTCATGCTTCAGTTGTGCCTTGGCAAGTTCATTTCCCTCTCCTAGGGTTTTGAAGCCAATTTCTCTTGGACGGTCAAATCAATGGCAAAACTTGTTTCCTGATGTTTATACACCTTCCCCTATCCTTAAATTACCTTACCAAATTCTTTACAACACTCAGATCCCCCAAAATCCTCATTTTTGCACAAACCCTAGTTTCTAGTTACAACCTGGCAATTTTCTAGGTTTGGCCTGTGATTTTCCCTTTTGGAACCCTTCCCCTCACTCAATCTCTGAGATTCCACTTTCCCCTGCTTCCTACCATCCCTCCCCACTCCCAAAAATTTCCCCAAGAATTTAGAAGCCCCCTATCCCCTTCATTTCGCTTCATTTCGACCAAATTCCTTGTTTCACACATCAAGGCAAGTTTCACTCAAATGATGTTTCAAAGCAGTTAGAGATGAATTTTGGAAACCTGAGAGAGGTTTTTGTCCACAACATGCCAAAGAAGAAAAAACTCTTTCACTTTTTGCACAGGTTTCACGGTTTTAAAGAAATGTCCAAAATACCGGCGAGAACGAAGGTGCTCCAAGGACGGTTGGCCAAAACACAAAAACGAAGGAAAACGCCCGATCCACTCCAAATTTTGGACAAAGCCTCTTTGAATGAGCATGGTAATTGATTGAGGACTCCCAGCCCAAATTTCAAGAAATTTGGAGAAAATTTTGTCATTTGTAAATTTTTGGTAAAATTACAGGTTTTTGGTCTCACCCCGGGTGGGACCATTTTGGAGGACTGCTCGGAATTTTGAAAACTTGGGATTTTTGGAAAGGGCATGCAAAGAGAAAAATTACCAATACTTGGGAGAAGCTTGATTTTGAGATTTGAGCCTCCAAAAGCTCAAAATACATCAAAAAAATGACTTTCTGCCCACTATTTGAGTTGCAGAAAGTGACCTTGGGAGAAATGGTTTTTGAGGGGGCAAAACAACTCCAAATTCAGAAATTCCACTTGGGATGGAAAGCAGATAGACCAAGATTTCCAGCGAGCCATCTTGCACCTGATTTGGACCAATGGAACCCACTCAAAAGTTGTAGCAAAGGGGCACGACCAAACCTACAGGGGGCGCGACCAAATGCAGAAAGTGATCTTGGGAGAAATGGTTTTTGAGGGGGCAAAACAACTCCAAATGCAGAAATTCCACTTGGGATGGAAAGTAGACAGACCAAGATTTCCGATGACCCATCTTGCACCTAATTTGGACAAGTGGAACCCACTCAGAAGTTGCAGCAAAAGGGCGCGACCTAAACTACAGGGGGCGCGACCTAAACTACAGCTTTGCCAGAATTGACCTGTTTTTGTCAAAAAACACTATTTTGACTATGGTTGACCATTTTTACTTGTAGATGATGGATAAATGTAATATTTTCATGGCACTTTGATAGATTTTATCTCTTTTTACCCTTATAGAATCTTCCTTGATTTAAAAAGTGAATAATTAATGCATGAATCAGTTAGCTAAGTAATAGAGGCAAGTGGTTGAGCTGACCTATTATCTAGTGCTTAGTTTGGAATTAGTTCAAACTGCTCCTAGAAGGATGAGCTTGACCCCTAGAGGAAAGGGAAGAGGTTAGCTTGCCTATATTATGTGTTTTCTTAGTCATTTTGAGAGGTTGGAAGGTTGGACTCTTGTGGGAGAAAGCTTTATTGTATATTGTACATCTATCTCTGCAATTTAAGGAAGAGGAAGGCCAGGGTTTTGCAGACATCATTGTGGATTCTTGTGGATTGTTGTGTTGATGGTGTGTTCTCTACATGTTCTTGTAAGTCTTTTTATGTATTCCACATCTCTCTTTTGCTTCTATTTGGACAGATGAAGTGATAAAGTTTGAAATCATGCTTTGACATGCTCAGCTTTTTAGTTTGTTCAAAATTTATGTTTTCTACTGTCTAGAGAGGACTCAAATGCTTGTTTGCCCTCTTTAGCTCCTTCTCTATCATCCCTGATCATCCATCTCAGATTAAGGCATCAGCGCTCACTCCTACCTTGCCCCAAAGATCCCCCTGCAAAAACTGTGCTCAATCCCCGCACCCTGAATTGCACTCCCTCCAATTGCCACCAAAAAACCAAAAATCTTTAAATCAACCACCCTTATCAATTTACTAGCCTAAAATCTTTAATCCTAATTGGTCAGCTTATCATATTGAAATATCTACCGAATCTGACCCGAGAGAGCCTTCTCATACCTCGTAGGGCTAGCTACGAGGTGAAATGGTTTGATGTAGCCTTGAGAGTTTGTCTATCTTAGCCTAGGTAAATTACAAGTGCTAACATATTGGTGACCATACTGGGGAAGAACAAACTTATCCTTTTCTCATTGACGTGTTATTTCATAAGTCTTAGACGAAGTCTGAAGATACGCCAGGTAGCCTTCGAACACGCTCTTGTTTTACATCAGCGTTAGTAGATAAACGCTGCTTCAGTTGATCTCCGTGAGATTGTGAAATTAGCGCTTCATTGGCACTTTTACCCCAGTACATGTATCAACTTCAGATCTGATTGTTGATGGTGAACAACGATCAGACACTTGAAAGGCTGAAATCATTCACTGGCGACTCCGCTGGGGAGAACAAATTTGTCATTTGCTCATTGAAGTGTGATTTCTTAAGTCTTAGACGGAGTCTGAAGATACGCCAGGTAGCCTTCGAACACGCTCTTGTTTTACATCAGCGTTAGTAGATAAATGCTACTTCAGTCGATCTCCGTGAGCTTGTGAATACAACCACTTCGATTGCATTTTACCCCCACATGTATCAAGTTCAGATCTGATTGTTGATGGTGAACAACGATCAGACACTTGAAAGGCTGAAATCATTCACTGGCGACTCCTTTCACTGAAGAATCCAGCGATCAATGTTTCATGGTGACTTCACTGTAGAGAGATCAGTAGCTTTGAGATTTTTAAGATGGATCGGATTGCAAGAAGATATGCTCCCTTGAGCCGAGATCACATCCCCGGTTTTCCAAATAAAATTCCCAAGGTATATTGGTCAAGGAATTTGCCTACATTGAATGATGATGGTAAGAAGGATGCTGCTTTACATCTAGTTAGATTTCATATGCATATTCGCAAGTTGAAGGTGTATTTTCCTGAAGATTGCTTAATGAAGATATTCTTGGCCACTCTGGAAGATAAAGCCCAATCATGGTATGAAAGTTTGCCGCCTGCTTGTATTTATTGTTTAAAGGATTTTCATGCTATGTTCATTGAAAGATACAAGGACTCTTATCCATCGTTAAATTTGGTTCATGACTGTTGCAAGCATGCATATAGTTTTATTGAAAGCCTTGAGAAGTTTTATGAAGATGATAATTTTATGGATGATGAGATCATGGAGGTGCTGTATGAGAATCCATTTCAGCAACATGAAGAGAACTTAGAGACTTCCCATCAAGATGATCAGGACATTTTGCAGCAGAATCAAGATCAGCAGGTTGAAGATCATATGGCTGAAATTGATGAAAGAGAAGAGTTTGTTTCAGATCTGCCCACAGAAGACAGCAGCATGCAACCCATCAAAGAGAGCTCTGCTGTTGAGATCATAGGCAAAGTTTTGGATTCAGATGTTCATGAACAGCAAGGTGAGATCTTTGTGCAAGTAAGTGATGAATCTCCTTTCAATAATTCGGTAATAAATGATAGTTTGAGTGCCATATCATATGAAGATAATTATTGTTTAAGCAGAAAAGAACAAAAGACATTGTCTCCTTTGTCTGAAGAGGAGATAGATCAGCTCTTGAAAGGTCTTGTTACAGCACAAGCTACAACATATTTGCAATGTACACCTAGTAAGGAAAGTGTTGGAGAAACTTCTTCCTCTTTTGAAAAAGATGACTGTCTTATAATCAGTTTTGTAGACCAGCAAAAAGATAATTTTTTCTTTCACAAAGATGATAAGGCTGTCATGTTTGATAATCTCGAAGATTGTTTTTTGTTTAAAAATGACCTACAACACATTCAAACTATAGAAGATCATAGCATTCAGGATTCCATTTCAGATTCTTCTTCATATGTTTCATGTGCTGAAATGCTTTTTCAAGAGGAGATTTCTCATCTACCTGTTCGGAGTTTTTTGAAGCTTATGAGCATACATTTACTGAAGCACATGATGAAGGTAGATCAGAATTTGCAGCAAAGGAAACCTTGTTCTTTCAGCAGGAGGTGGCATTGGCCAATCTTCATGTTTTTCAGGATCCTCTAGCAAGTTTGTTGCAGCCAGCAGTGATAGTGTTTATTGCAGTGTTCAGTGATGAAGGAGATCATGGTCAGCTATGTTTTTGGATGCCCAGTGATAGGTTTGTATTGTTGACCAGAAGATCTAATCAGGAGAACCAATCAAGAAGGCATTTGCTTGATTGGTTACATTGGCATTATGATATAGTTTGATGTATATTGTCTTGTAAGAAACACAGGTGGTTGTCATCATGATTTCAAATATTGATGGACTACTGCCCTTCAAAAAGCTTTGTAAAGTTTTGTTTTAAGTCAAGTCATGAGTCATTTGTGTTTGGTCTTTTGAGTGAGTTTTTCATGTTATTTCAGTTTGTCATCGAGTCAGTTTGAGTCAAGTTTCAGTCAATTTTCAGTCAAGTTTTCATTCAATAAATGAATCAAAGTCTTGTGTCATTTTCCGAAATAATGACTCCATTGCCCAATGGATAAGGCACTGGTCTGCTCTCCCAAAGGTCTAAGGTTCTTGGCACCTCCAAGGAGCTACCATCCCCATTGGAGCCAATGTTAGTGTCAGTCTTTCCAGCCTTCCTCCAGTGATCAAATATGCTCTTACAAAAAGTGATTGTGAAGTGTCAAGGTCAAATTTTGTCATTTCAGTGAGTCTTCAAGCAAAATTTGGTCATTAGGAATTAGGTCTAAAGTTGCCCAAATGTCAGTTTATGTCATCATTCAGCTGAGTCTATCATCATTCATAGGGTTTTCATTATCATGTCAGTGTATAATGAGTCATTTTACATCTTGTTCATGCTTCAGTTGTGCCTTAGCAAGTTCATTTCCCTCTCCTAGGGTTTTGAAGCCAATTTCTCTTGGACGGTCAAATCAACGGCAAAACTTGTTTCCTGATGTTTATACACCTTCCCCTATCCTTAAATTACCTTACCAAATTCTTTCCAACACTCAGATCCCCCAAAATCCTCATTTTTGCACAAACCCTAGTTTCTAGTTACAACCTGGCAATT
>APFE031344957.1:12013-53657 GCA_000404065.3 Pinus taeda | reverse complement strand
TGGACAGATGGATAATCGTTTGAGGGGAGGCTCGATGGTCCTTTGTTCGAGGGGAGGATTGTTGGGTATATGACCAAGTCCCACATTGACTAGAAGTGGGGAGGATCATGGGTATATAAGGATGGACAAATATCTCCATTGGTATGAGGCCTTTTGGGGTAAGTCCAAAAGCAAGTCCATGAGGGCTTAGGCCCAAAGTGGACAATATCATACCATTGTGGAGATATGTGGTGTCCAGAGTCCTTACAAGGCTGAGAAAGGTAGGATCTAGGGTAACATCAAACCACGCTTAACCTAGTAGCTAGCCCTACTAGGTCGGGAGAGGGCTCTTTACTTGTCAATCTCAGCAAAATATGACCAATTAGGGCTTGAGATGACTAATATGATGACTAATTTTAGGCTAGGTATGTCTGCAAAAGAGTTTGATTGAATTTAATGATGTTTTTGTTGGCTTAGAGGGAAAGGCAGATTTGGGTCTGGGGAATGAGGCTCAGTTTTGTAGAGATCTCTATGGGGCAAGGTAGGCAACTGATTTGGCACTTAAAATTGAATGAGATGGATAGATTTAGACAGGTGAGGAGTTGAAGAGGGCAAGAAAACCTCAGGGATCCTCTTCAAACAGCTGAAAACATCAAGAACTAAGCAAACCCTAGGTAGAGCACTGCAATTTCAATGGATTATACCTATATCCTTACTTGTTTTAGTTAAGAAGAAGAAAGATAGATAATGGAATACATAAAACATAAGTGAATTCACAATTACAGAGGAAATCACAATACCAAAGCAAGATGCCACATGAATCCCAAAGAGTGTTGCAAATCCTGGTCTATTCCTTAGCCAAAACTGCTGATATGAGTATACAATGAAGCTCCAAGATTTCTCAAAAGTCCAACCCTGCTAATGACTAAAAATCACAAGATATAGACAAAAAATAACTCATCCTAGCCTCTAGTGGTTGAGCTCATAATTTTAGGATCTGTTCCAACTAATTCTAAATTGAGAACTAAAAATTAGGTAGTGGAACAACTTGCCTCTAGAAACTAGGGAATTGATTCATTCAGTTGCAAACTACTTTTTGATAGATGAATCTACCTCCATGAGTGAAAATTTGACATAATTACATCAATATCCATCAATTTACATTAAATTACATCATAAGTTTGATATTCAAAAGAAGAAAATTCAAATTGTCAAGTAGCTAGGCAAAAAATAGAGTATACTTGGTCAAACTGAGCAAAATTTCCCCAATGCGCTGCGCTGATTTCCCTATGCATAGCGCCTATTTGAAGCCACATTTGGAGGCCTTCCTGGTGTCCAAATATGCTCCAAGTGTACTTTTTGGAAAGGTATACCTATCTACTTTCTAGAACAAGTGGAATTTTTTAATTTGGCCTCCATTTGCCCCCCCAAAACTGAGTTTTCCGAACACTGCTTCCTGTATGTCCAAATAGAGGTAGAAAAGTCATTTTTAGGGTGTGTTTGACCTTTTTGGGGCCTAAAAACTTGTAAAAACTTCTTGGCCATTGGTAGGCATGCATATTTTTCTAAGAAAAATCCGAAAATGCTAATTTTTCTTCATTTGGAGGCTTCCATCAAAAGCGAGTGCCAGGTGGCGCGGCACATTGGGAAGAAAATTCTGTGTTTTAGCCCAAAAATTCCAAAAATGCAAAAAGTGCCCCAAATTTTTTGAAATTTGGGCTAAGTGTTCTCTATCAGGTGCTGTGTTGGGCCAAGGAAGCCTCAACCAATATCTGAAGTCTATTTTGCTCCTTTCACCTCCTTGATGCCCTCTTCAACTTTGCTTTCAAGCTTCTGATTCTTGCTTTGCAACTTTTATTCCTTTCCATTTAATGGTAGGCCATATGCCTCAAAATTGTTTTCTCCCTGTTCGCCTTCTCTAGCAACCTTTCTAAGTGGATGTTTACTCTCTCAAGCCATGATTCTCGATCGACATTTATTTCTTGCTCAAGTGATGTGAGCTTCACTTTCCTCTTCTTAGCAACTTGGCGGTTTTCTCGTATCTTTTGCAACTCCATAATGGTTTTTGGTCCTCTAGTTTCTTGTTTCTTTGCTCCAGGTACTTTATTATCCACTTAGCTCTTTCTAAGTTAAGGGAAAAAGCATTGATGTCTACCTGTTGCTCTTGGATGACCTCCTTGAGCTTTGAGCTTTGTGGGCCCAAATCAGTGTCATCATCCTGAATGAGAATGAGATCGGTCTCCTGCTCACCTAAAGGCCCCTCATCATGTAATGGCCTCTTGCGTTTGTCTTGAACCCACTGTGTTGATGAAGGAAGCGAGACCCCTTCCACCCCAGCTGGAGATAATACTCGCTTTGTCGTTGAAAACAACTGTCTAGTGCTACTTTAATAAGTGACAAACACTGCACACTAGCGATCTATGTCTCATGACCCTCCTACTAATGTGAAGGTCCCCCTGTCTCATGAAAAGTCTCTGGAGGTACTTGAGGAGTTGTGAAGAACTCATGAGAAATGAAATCCTCCCATGAGATGCCCTACAAACCAAGCTAATGCATGACCACAATTTTGATGAGTGCAAAATGATATATACTGTTAAACTGCTGCTGAGGAGTCTTTTTTTGTACTAGGGTGGTCATCTTCTCAATATTTCGGCACATGAAGTAGGGGAGATTCATCATTCTCACCTTGGTAAAGTGCATCAACAATCTGATATGATAGGCATAAAGGTGAGAAAATAGGCCCTCACAACTAAAATACTTCATTATGAGTTTCGCAAAGGGAGCATATGAATCTTTCAGGTACCGAAAGGGAAAAACTCTACGGAGTTGTCTCAAATAACCAAGCTTGATGTATGGCTCATAATGTTCCCTGGCAATTTGTTTCCTTTTATTCCACTGCTCTCTGACATTAGGAATGCCGGTTGCTAGAGAAATAGACTCTGGTGTTAAGGTGAATGTCACACCAGCTAGAGTGGTTTGGCCATTATGTAGATGAAGCACAAACAATTGGGCCAACTCATGATGATACTGGACTCTAGAAACCATCTCACAGAACTGATAATAGGATTGGTGTTGGAAGCATGTGATAGCAAGAGGGCAGGCTTGCAGCTCGGCAAGTGTAGTAGGCTCGTCTCGTATATGTTTGTCACCCTTGTGAGGCCTCCTTGGTGCATGTATTTCTGTAGGAGAGTCATTGTGTGTCTCTTCATCTCGGTCATATGAAGGATCATACTCCATGTTTGCTAGTGTGTGAGTTTTCTTAATGAGTATGAACATTTTTATGGTGTTTCTAGTTTTCAGCCACCAAGGGTAAGAATGTATGAGGGACTGTGGAGGGAGAGGATATGAGGGGTTTTGGGAATGTTATGACAGGTTTTTTGGGAAATAGGGGGTTAGGGAATAGTATGTAAGCTTAGGGACAATGATTAGGATTTAGGGATTCTGTAGTTTAGGATTTGGGAAAATGGGAATTAGTGATAGGGGTGAATGACTTTTTAGGAATATGGGAGTTAGGGAATGAGTGGATGAATTGCAAAATAAATGGAGGAGTCAAAGAGAAAGAGAGTGGTGGAGTGAACTTGGTAGCAAAATCACAAATGAAAACCCTAGGCAATTGTTGTTTGAGAAATTGCAAAGAGGTAGGGTTTGAATTTTTTCACACTAAACCACCATAAATTTTTAAGACAAACTCTTTCACTAGCAAGGAAAAGGGCTTGACTTACTTGCACACCATAAGATTGACTAATTTTGGAAGTTTGAGGGAGTTTATGATGAAATTATGCTTGGAAGCTCTATGCACCGCACCACGCCAGTGTGTTTTTTTACACTGTGGAGAGCGGCCAAATGTACCATGCCACTTGTATGCATGCGCCTCTCACCCAATGCGCCGCACCTCCGAAACTAAGACCCTTTGCTGCGATTTTGCTTTCTTTCTCCAATCATGACCTTCACTTTGCTCAATATTTCTTCTTTGAATGCCAATGAGCTTTTTGAATTATAAAAATTGATTTATATACAAGAGCTTTTGATTTTTCCTTCATAAAACCCACTTTTATAATGTTTGCAATGTGACTTACTCTTCCAACTCTGTTTTTGGGAAGTTTACTTTAGTTGTGCTTTTGATGAATTGAATGACTTGATTTTTTGTTTTCCTTGCAGGGGATGGAGCTTCTGAAGCTTGGCAAGGTGACCAGGGTTGCTACTAAAGTGATTTACATACAGGAGAACTGAAATTACATGAATTTATACAACAAAAACCTAAAATACTTTGTTTTTCCTCAAAACAAGGTTTTGAGGAAAAATACATTTCTGAGCAATTGATTATGAAATTTATTGGTATTGGAACTTTATTCAACATCCTCATGCACCTTCTAACTATTATTGGACATTTTGAAGACCTTTTCGATGAAACCCTAGACCTAATGAAACTGAAACCCCAGAAATGACTCTTGCAAATTTAAAGACAAAAAGTGCCTGCAGATGATCTTGATGAATGGAAATGGGCCAGTGGGTAAATGACATAAGGGAAAATGTAAAACAAGCCACTACCGTTAGATGATCCATGCTCCTAATGGAATGTAGCTGACTGAGTGAGACACTTAATATGCAATGCAACAAGAGATTTTGATCTCTGACGGAGGGATGAAGATATCGACACTAACACGTGCTCCAAAAATACCAGCACTATTCGTAGGAGGACATTTCAAGATGTATACTGACCATTCCACGCTAAAGTACTTGGTCAATAAGCTTGTGTTGGGGGGGCGCATCTGTAGGTGGCTCTTATTCTTCCAAGTATATGACTTTGAGGTCGTGGTAAAACCTAGATGCGTGAATGCAGGACTGGATCACTTATCGTGTATTAAGACGGGCGAGGAACCTACTAGTTTGGAGGAAGGATTACCTGATGCACAACTCTTTTTTGTGTGCGTCATGGATGGACACTTCGAAGATATAATCCACTTTCTAGCAATAGGGACTGCATCGAAGGAATAATCCATCAAATAGAAGAAGGAATTGGTGGTGTGCGCTGTGAATTTTCCTGTCATCGCGGGGAACCTATACAAAATGGGAAATGATGAGATATTGCAAAGGTACATACTTGAATTGAACGAAGTCATATCCTCGTAGAAGCACATGGGGGTGCTACAAGAGGACACTATACAGGATGAGAAACCGCACAAGATATTCTTCGCGTAGGGTTGTGGTGGCCAACCCTTCATCAGGATTCAAAAGCACACTGTAAGGCTTGCGATATATGTCAAAGGACTAGTAAACCATCATGAAGGGAAGAAATCCCTTTGAATCCATAAATGATGTTGTAGCCATTCGAAAAATGGGAAATTGACTTTGTAGGACCTATCAAACCCCAGCGAAAAATGGTCGCACGATACATCATCACTGCGACGGAGTACTTGACTCGCTGGGTGGAAGCGTAGTCGGTCAAACACTGCACAACCGCTATGGCTGCGAAGTTCTTGTTTGAACATGTGTTGACCCAATTTGGCTGTCTGAAAATCTTAGTGAGTGATCATGGTAGGTATTTGCTGAATGAAACCATCAATGGGCTCACAGAGGAGTTTCAGGTGTATCATCAGAAAAGCACACTGTATCACCCACAAGCCAATGGGATAGCAGAAGCATTCAACAAAATACTAGAGACTACACTAACCAAAGTGTACAATGCATAGCGAAGCGATTGGGACTTGTGTGTACCTACAATAATATGGGCTTATAGGATAACATGTAAGAAATTAACAGGAAAAACACCTTTCCGGTTAGTTTATGGCATGGAAGTTCTCATGCCGATGGAGTATATTGTACCTAATCTACACATAGCAGCACTCATAGGTATGATGGACCACAAAGCTCTACAAGAAAGGCTCATGCAATTGGAAGAACTTGAGGAGGAAGGGTTCCTGGTGGGTTTTCATTAGTAGGTACAAAAGCAGTGTGAAATGGCCTGTCACGATCGCCATATTAAGTTGTGCACCTTCAAAGTAAATGACTTAGTGCTATTGTATGACAGTAAATTTAAACAATTTTTGGGGAAGTTTAGAATGCATTGGCTGGGACAATATGTGGTTACGGAGGTCAAAGACAGAGGCACAGTACAGCTAGTCAAACTAAATGGAGAGCCTTTCCTAGGAAAAGTGGATGGCAGACACTTGAAGCCCTACACAGGTGGCCTGACTATCTGACTAACTAGCAAAAGCATAGTCTTCACCCTCCAAGGATCTGGACAAAGGCGCGAGACTATAAACAAATGCAAGGGATACCAGAACAAATGTATAGAATCACTCTAGATATAGAGGTCTCAGAATAATGTATCCAAGAGATCCAACAAGCAACAGTTCAGTGCCTTGCTAACCTCCGTGCATTTCGAGAATAGCTGGAGGGAGTCTGTGCCAAGATTGCCACATTGACAGAGTGACTCGAGGGTGAGTAATGATGTTTGTGTTAGGGGCCACTTCAGCATGGAATCCCCCCAAGGCATGTTATGGGCTCAAAGCCCAAGTTTTGACCGAATTTTGTTGTAAAGCTCCGCGAATTGCAAGCGCGGGGTGTGAAAGTATAATAGAGTCACAGGGTTGTTCGCCCTAGTTTTGTAATGTAATGTTGGCTAGATAGACCTACCCATGGTCCGTAGACCATGGGATTGTATAAATAGAGCTAGGCTCTAAGTGTAAAATATAGAAAAAGGAGAGAGAAGAATGACAAGTCTAAGTGATTGAGTCGCAAGTGTAAAGTGTGCTTTTGGGTCGTAGAGTAGGAGAAGGCTCTATAGTTGGGTGCGCAGAGGCCTAGTAGTCCACAGCTGAGTGTGTGAGCCCCTACAACTGAGTGCATATGGTGGAGTCGAGCCTGTAACTGAGGAAGGAATTAATAAAGATAAGTTTTATCATAATTCTATGTATCTCTTCTTGGGTTAATGCATGTTTGATATGATTTTTAAATATACTGTTTATTTACTATGTGCACCTGTATGAATGGTTTATATTGTTAAGTATACTTAAATCCCTCAAGTAGGCAAAGTTAATTAAACAATGTTGGAATACAATTAAGGTCTTGGGTAACAACACAGAGCATGACGTTCAGCCCCTCGGTAGGGTTGCGCGAAGGTAGTATATTAGGCTGCGAGGTATGGGAAAGTGCACGAAGTGACTTGCATGCAGGGTCAAACCACAAACCACTTGAAATCATTAGACATCTCCAGGGTGCGGAAACCTGGTTCTAGTACCCTCCCATACAACTTCAGGTGAGACCTCAATCTGTGCTCCGCAGAATGCTGCTAAAAGGGCCAATAGTACCAGGATTTGTTTGGCTAAATTAACTCTGAACTTGGGTCAAGCCTCAATAAGCCAACACTTAATGACAATTTCTTGGGTGTTGCAGTTGTTGCATGTCCTTCCATTGAGTTATTGGTTTATGACTACCTCTTATTTTATTTGGTATGCTAAAGACTAGAGTATTATCATTGCAGGCTGGGATTTACTCACTTAACCTAGGAATATGTTCCCATTTGACTAGACTTGAGATTATAGCACCTAAACTGACATCATTAGAGCTTAAAGGATGTGGTTTTTCGTCTCAAGAAGATATTGATTATGCACAACTACACTCACTTGATGCCTCTTTCTGTAGGGTCTTATAAAAACGATTTACATTCCTGCTCCTTTAACTACATATATTAGTCTTCTATTTATTATGACTCCCATATCTATAATTTTTGTTGACATTGTAGCTTGCTTAATGATGATTTCTTGGATTGTTGCAATTGTTGCATGTTCTTTCATTGACTTATTTGTTTTCATGACATGCACCTCAATTGGCCTAGAGGGGTTGTTGGTTCTACATAGACTATCTAATTTGGCACTTTTAGATCTGTCTTACACATTCTTGATAAATTTATAGCCAGTCATTGATTGTTGTCCCACATTAATTGTTACTTCAAAGACTTAAAGTTAACACTCCTAGGTTTTTTGTATACATTATTGGCAGTTTCCTAGGCTATCATTGAGTACCCTTTTGTCAAAAAATTTAACATCCTTTTGCTCCCTTGCATATTCATTAGGTTTTGAACCTTGAGGGTTGCAAATATACTGAGAATTCATCATTGATTCTACCCCATAGGATAAGAGTACTTCTGAAGCTCTGTGAGTTGGGTTTATCCTATGTATCTCTTAGCTGAAAATGAAAGATAAAAGAGAAAAGACATAGTGTCTTTCTTTCTATGTGTTGTATATAAAAATAATAGATTTCCATCTAATGCTATCAACAAAAAAAAAAAAAAACTCTTTATGAAATGTGGTATGGGCACATTCCTTCAGTAAAGCATCTCAAGGTCTTCGGTTCCACCTGTTATGCCTTGATACCAAAGGTACATAGAAACAAACTTAGTGTAATAAGTCATAAGTGTATCTTCCTTGGGTATTCAAACACCTCCAAAGCATACCATCTCTATGATGAAGTCAACAAAAAGTTTGTTGTATCTAGAGATGTAATCTTTCTTGAATCATCCAAAACTGACAATGTTGTTGAAAGGAAACTTGATCGCTTGGATAGATCCACAAATGCAAAATCATTTCAAGAATTTGATAATCAAATTCCACATCTTGAAGGGGGGATTCCTATACTAGATCAATCTATGGAATCTTCTTCTGAAGCACTCCCTCCCCTACATGAAACTGCAACAACGAATGATACTTTGAGTGATGTGATAGACAAAATTGGGAGACTCAATCTTGATTCAGTCCAAACTCAATCAACGGAGCAGCCTAGACCATCTGAGAAAGGTCCCCCAAAGTGGCTGACAAAGACACTTGAAAGTGTTCATCCTGATGAGTTTGGAAAGACGAGCACTAGAAATTCAAACTGAAAAGATAGAGGTAATGTAGATGACTTTGATTCACATGTTGATATGGATGTTTCTTATGATTGTGAATTCAATTTGTCTACAGATTTTGAACCAACTTCCTTTAAAGAAGTTGCTTATCATGATGAATAGAGAGAAGCAAAGCAAAAGGACTATGATGCCTTGATAAAGAATGGCACTTGGAAGCTGCTTGATCCTCCATTGGGAGCTAAACCAATTGGCTACAAGTGGGTCTACAAGAACAAGTACAAATCTGATGGATCACTTGACAAGCACAAAGCCAGGCTTGTGGCAAAAGGTTTTGCATAGAAGGAAGGGGTCTATTATGAGGAAACTTTTGCCCCCACAGCAAAATGGGCTACCATCCAAACACTCTTTTCCCTAGTAGCTTGAAACGGTTGGAAAGTTCATCAAATGGATGTAAACATTGTTTTCTTGAATTGAGATCTAAAAGAAAATGTTTTTATGTCCTAGCCTAAAGGATTTGCTGTGAAAGGACATGAAAATAAAGTATGCAAACTTGTGAAATCCTTGTATGGCCTCAAACAAGCACCACTAGCCTAGTATGAAAAATTGACTCGGCATCTTCTAAAACTCAATTTCAAACATTATGACCTTAATGATGCAACTTTCTTTGTCAAGAAAGTTGGAAAAACAATTGTATATCTTGTGGTATATGTAGATGATCTTTTGATGATAGGGAACAATGAAAGCTACATTTCATCCATAAAGAAGGAAGTGAAGAAAGGTTTTGAAATGACTAATTTGGGCTATGTTCATTACTATCTTGGTATTGAAGTAACTCAACATCCGAAGTCCATATTCCTTTCTCAAAAGAAGTATATTGGAGATCTGTTGAACAAATTTGGCATGAATGAATGCAATCCTCTGACTACTCTAATGGAAAAAAACTTAAAGCTGATATCCACTGAAGGAAAAGAATTTGAGGATGTAACAAAGTATAGACAGCTTGTAGGAAGTCTCAACTACCTAACTACTACTATACCATACATTTCGTTTGTTGTTGGAATCCTCTCCAAATTTATGAAAAAACCTTGTGAGGGAAATTGGTCTTCTGCAAAAAGAGTTCTAAAGTAATTGAAGGGAACTCAAGACTTTGGAATCAAGTATACACAAGTGGGTGGCTTCAGCTTGATTGGATATTCTGATTCAAAATTTGATGGAGACAAAGAAACTAGGGTATCTACTTTAGGTTATGCTATGAGTCTTGGATCAGGAGTTGTCTCCTGGAGATCACGCAAACAATCAGTTCTAGTAGATTCCACAACAAAGGAAAAATATGTGGCAGTAGCTAAGGCAAAAAAAGAAATTGTGTGGCCAGTAAAAGTCTTGAAGATTTGCAATTAAAACAAGTACAATCGACTCCACTCATGATTGATAATACCTCTACAATAAAGTTGGCCAAGAACCCAAATTTCCATGATTGAGAAAGCACATCAATACTAAATATCATCTTATTCAACATCATGTTGAGGCCAAAACAATCCATCTCCGCCATTGTTCCACTAATGAGCAAATTGCATACATCTTCACCAAAGCACTTGGAAGAGAAAAGCTTGAAAGATTTAGAACGATGCTCAGACTCACCAACATCCCTTCAGACTAAGGGGGGGAATGTTGACACCTAATCAGAGGGATTGGGTGTAATTAATGTAAATAAATAATAGAGAAGATAGAGAGTCATCGGGAGATGAACCGAACTGTCTCTCCCTCTTGTATATAATAATGAACAACCTGAATGAATAAGATGAGTTTTGATTTGAGGAGTTACCTCTTGGTCTGACATTCCATTTAAGATTTTGAGGGAGCACTATGCTAGCTCTATCATAGGACTATGATTCAACATTGATATTGTGGGTTACATGTTCGATATATATGAATCAATCCTAATATCTGCTATTGAATGATGATTCTATGAGTTATTTGTTTTTTTCACTTTAGGAGAGAAGTGGTTTTAATACATTTATGGATTTCAATGTGTTTGTATTTGGAATTCTTGCATTCTGTGCTTTTTATGTTATTGTATGGCTTTGTATTTAGTGCTTTTGTATTTATCAAACTTTGCATTCAATATATGCTTCATATCCTCTACTCATTCACACTTACACATTATAATGGCTTCCCTTAGATGTTTTTCTATCTCAGGCAGATATTGATTGTCTAGAGTGGCACTCACTTGATGCCTCTTTCTGAAGGTTTTCTTAAAAATTCTTTATGGTCATGCTCCTTTAACTACATATATTAATCTTTTGCTAATTATGAAGGCCATATTTATGAATTTTGCTAACATTGTAGCTTGCTTAATGTTGGGCATGGAATCCCCCCAAGGCATGTTTTGGGGCTCAAAGCCCAAGTTTTGACTGAATTTTGTTATAAATCTCCGCGAATTGCGAGTGTAGGGCACGAAAGTATAATAGAGTAACATGGTTTTCCACCCTAGTTTTGTAATGTAATGCCAGCTAGATAGACCTACCCATGGTCCACGGACCATGGGATTGTATAAATAGAGCGAGGCCCTAAGTCTAAAAGATAGAAAAAGGAGAGAAAATAATGACAAGTCTAAGTGATTGAGTCGCAAGTGTAAAGTGTGTCTTTGTGTCGTAGAGTAGGAGAAGACTCTGTAGCTGAGTGCACAGAGGCCTAGTAGTCAACAGCTGAGTGCACAGGATAGAGTTGAGTTTGTAACCGAGGAAGGAATTAATAAAGATAAGTTTTATCATAATTCTGTGTATCTGTTCTTGGGTTAATGCATGTTTGATATGATTTGCAAATATATCATTTATTTACTACACGCACATGTATGAATGGTTTATATTGTTAAGTATACTTAGAGAACTCAAGTAGGAAAAGTTAATTAACCAACATTAGAATATCATTAAGGTCTTGGGTAATAACGCAGAGCATGATGTTCAGCCCCTTGGTAGGGCTATGCGAAGGAAGTATATCATGCTGCGAGGTACGGGAAAGTGCACGAAGTGACTTGTGAATAGGTTCAAACCGCAGACCACTTGAACTCATCAGACATCTCCAGGGTGTGGTAATCGGGTTCTAGCACCCTCCCATACTACTTTAGGTGAGACCTCAGTCCGTGCTCCACAAACTGTTGCCGAAGGGGACAGTAGTACCAGATTTTGTTTAGAAAATTAACTCTAAACCTGGGTTAGGCCCTAATAAGCCAACAAATGGTTCAGTTGCTGGGACTGAGATATGCATAGAGATGTTTGATATCGTATCACTAGAATCTGATAAAGAAAGGAATTAAAGAATGGTTGGATAGAAAGATTCACGAGTTCGCAGCGCAGCAGAATAGGTATCCATGATTATCAAAGGAAGAGTGGTTAGAGTGATACTTATATATGGAAATCCATGAAATTTTCATTGCATCCTTCCCCTTTGAGTTATACAAGTGGATCACAAAGCTAGCAGACAGTCAAGGAAGGTGTAGGCTCGACAAACTTATTGTGTGGACTCCAGAGTTGGTGCGCAGACTAGAAGCATCAGAAGATAAGATCACGCGTGTTGTGGATCACTGGCTCGATAAAATTATCGGAGGATTTATCACCGAGTTCACGGTAGATACTTTAGTTAGCTATAGCGAGGTGGAACAAAGTTTCCTCAAGGGACCACGAGGTAAGTACGTTAAATATTTGAACAGTTGGATTAAAATGCTACTGTGTGAAAAGCGGATTAAAATGCTACTGTTTGGGGCTATGTGAAGTGGGAGGATCTATAGAAACGAAGGTAGCACATTACTAGAAACTAGCCCCTTGATTTCACCTTTGCGGGAAAGCGAGGAAGAGCTCGTGAAGGTATCACCAAGAAGTGTGATCAATTTTATAAAGCAACTAATTCCACGCATACCACTTCCACCTACACCACCACCAGTTTTACCATCTTCACCCCCGTCTTCGCCCACACCACCTCCACCACCACCACAGTTCAATATGGCAAGTGCAATAAAGCTATCAGTGTTCAAGGGAATAGGGAATGAAGATCTGGACCAATTTTGGTTCGTGGTAAGGGTTGTATGGGAAGCACAGGGAGTCACGGATGACAATATAAAGAAAGCAATTTTTGTCAATGCTTTGCAAGATTGAGCACTGAATTGGTACATTAAGCACTACAATGAAAATCCAAACACAGGAATCATGGATATCCAAGCTGCACTAAACAATAAATTTATCAGGCTAAAGTCAGAGACACAGTCGATCATTATATTTAAGGAAATTACGATGCTTCCAGGTGGGACCCCCTGAGAGTTAGATCAGAGACTGAAGGGTGTGATTTGTGAAGCCAACATGATCTTGATAGATGGGAAACACTGCACATGGTTTGAAGCATCGCTAAAGCCACATGTAAGGAATGCGTTGTCACAGCAAAAGCTATCCACTCAGGCTGAGGCCTTGGAGATTGTAATGAGACTGCACGATACCTTGATACAATATCCTAACCTGGGAGTTCAATAGATCCATGCACAGTTGAAAAACTTGTGCCTTGAGATGCAGAGTTTGAAACAAGAGAGGACAGCTCACCCAAAAGCACACGAGGAGGTATGGTCTGTAAATTGCAAGGGCCAGTGACATGATAAGGACCATTGTCCAGTCTTTGCAAAATACCTGGTGAGAGGAAGACCAATGCCATTGAGGCTAGAGGCACAAGCAAGATGGAGTGCAGCCCTGCATTATGGTGCGTGATTTGTCAGATAGGAGGGAAGCATGCTATATATAATTTCCATGTATTACATAAGTATACGTAGAGTTCCTAACAATTTTTCTGTAATTTCTACAGGTTAGTAGGCCATGATGAGCGCACTTGTAGAAGTTATGAATAGATGATGGATCAGACTCCTACTTATAGAGTTCAGATCGAAACATGGGCCCTCGATCAAAATGCAGGGATGGCACACACCGGATTTCAGGGGTACAGACAAGGTCGAGGTGGAATGGGACTAGGAAGAGGTCGCGGACAACTGATATGTTACAATTGCGAAGGACTGGGATGCCCGTGATTGTACAAATTTGACAAGACAATCATGTTTATATTGTACTTAGTTTGATCACAAGAAAGAGGATTGTCCCACATTGATAGCGAAGTTGCATGATAAAGGAGCACTCCAACCTCCCCCGACTCAGAACCTGTAAATAATGAGGTTTGAGCTATGTGAGGAAGACCCGAATGTAAATATCGTGCTCTGAAGTGGTATCAGGATAGGAGATGACAAAGGAAAGCAACTCGAAGAGAGTCCCTGGGTTCGCAAGGCTCTAATAAAGGAACCAAAATTTAATTTAGAGTGTGCTAAGGAGACATTCATGGAAGCTAAGAAGAGCTTCACAGAGGCCTCCACTTCAGGCAGTAAAGACAAATTGGAACCAGAAATGGACCCATCAATGCTCACTACATTTTTGAAGACATGCATGAAGCTATTGCATGATAGTAAAGTTGTTAAGGGACTACAAGAACTCATCACTAGATGTGCTGGGACTGCACAAGGAGAACCATGTGTAGTCCAAAAGCTTGGGAAGCACAGGACACAAATAGGAAGAGAGATGAAATTAACTGCACAGATCGGGGAGTATGAAATGGATCAACTAATTTTGGATCTAGGATCGAACGCGAATGTCCTGCCAAAGTAGACATGGGAGCACATGGGCAAGCCTTCATTGCAATGGTCTCCTATTCAATTTCAAATGGCGAATTAGTGAAATATCCTACCTATGGGAAGATTGCAAGGAATAATGGTAGATATCGAAGGTGCAAGCATGCTTGCAGATTTCAAAGTGATAGAGATTGTTGATGACAAGAATCCATATCCTGCACTACTAGGAATAGATTGGGTCACTAACATGAATGGAGTGATAAATCTAAAGAAGCGCTAGATGATTTTTTAGAAATAGTCACTGTGCGTAGTGGTACCTTTAAACCCTGTGGAAGGATTGCGCTAGATAGTGCCAGTGTGCGACTACGACAGCAACAATGATATAGATTGTATCTACAAGATAACCACATGGAGTATGACTAGGTGAATCCAACAGCAGATGGCAGACTCTCGTGGGGGTGCAAAAGCTCCTGCACCTCATATTCAGACAAGGAAGTAGAATGATGGCAGAACCAATTACACGAGGTAACCATGCTCAACTGTAACATGATGACAAGGTCGCTGCACTATGTGCAACAGAGGTTAGAGATCTGCCTATGTATGAAGGGTTAAGCGAGGTGGATGATTTCCTGAAAAAATTTGAAAGAGATGTACTAGAACAGTAGTGTTTCAACACTCTAAAATAGGTACTACACGCTACACCCACAAGATGGTGGGGTATGTGTCAAAGAAGTTTTAAGGACTAGCGTGAATGCAGAAGGATGATGTGCATGGAGTTTGGGACACCTTAGATGTGGCTAACAGACAAGTATGATGGATGGGATGATCCACGTACACACCTTGCAAAATGGACCAAGGTCTACGGGGAAGAGCCACAACCTGAGTGGGTGCATCTGTTCTGTCATATCCTGGATGTCATACCCATGAATTGGTATACTGAGACAGAGCTCTGCCATGGCGCAAGCGAATGGGATATCTTGCATGAAGGATTCTTGTTAACCTTAAAATTTGAAGACCATTGGTGGGATACCGTGGATGATGCGCTACAAGAAGTAAAAGCAGCTATCTTCAAAATTCCCCAGGAGCCAATGGAAGTGCTTTAGCCGGAATGGGCGACACAACTGAGCTGTGCACTGGAGTGTTACAATGTAAATATTGAGGAAGATGATGTGGATCCATGAAAAATCAACATTCTAGAAACTGAAGGCTATCACAAGGTTCAACGACCATTAATTGAAGATCCTGACATCACCGTGTCAATGGAGAAACTATTGAAAAATGATGTCACATTCTGCTGGAATGATGATTGCATGAAGAGCTTAGATGTCCTAAAGGTGAAATTGGCCTCCTCTCCAATCTTGGTCTTCCCAAAATGGGATATGGAGTTTCCTATCCATATTGATGTGTCATGTATCGCGCTGGGAGTGGTACTCACATAAGAAGGCGGCGAAGGCTTGGATCATCCTATCACGTTTGCAAGTCAAAGATTGTCCAAAGCTGAAAAGAACAATTCCACAACCGAGCGCGAGGGACTAGCAATGGTGTATGTGCTCCAAAAATATTGGCACTATTTGCTAGGCGGACATTTCAAGATGTATACAGACCATTTCGTGCTAAAGTACTTGGTCAGTAAGCCTGTGTTGAGGGGACACATCTATATGTGGCTCTTATTATTCCAAGAATATGACTTTGAGTTTGTGCTAAATCCTAGATGCCTGAACGCAGGACTGGATCACTTATCTTGTATTGAGATGGGTGAGGAAACTACTAGTTTGGAGGAAGGATTACCTGATGCAAAAATCTTTGTTTTGCGTATCGTGGATGGACACTTCGAATGTATAATCCACTTTCTGATAATAGAGATTGCACCAAAGGAATACTCCATCTAATAGAAGAAGGAATTGGTGATGTGTGCGGCAGATTTTTCTATCATCATGGGGCACCTATACAAAATGGGAAATGATGAGATATTGCGAAGGTATGTACCTGAATTTGAACGAAGTCATATCCTCACAAAAGCACATGGGGGCATTCCAAGAGGACACTATGCGGGACGATCAATCGCACAAAAGATTCTTCATGCAGGTTATGGTGGCCAACCTTTCATCAGGATTCAAAAGCACATTGTAAGGCTTGCGATATATGTCAAAGGATTGGTAAACCATCGTGAAGGGAAAAAATGCCTTTGAATCCACAAATGATGCTACATCCCTTCAAAAAATGGGAAATCGACTTTGTAGGACCTATCAAACCCTAGTCAAAGACTGCACGGTTGCTATGCCTGCAAAGTTCTTGTTTGAACATGTGTTGACCCGATTTGGCTATCCAAAAATCTTAATGAGTGATCATGGTATGCATTTCCTAAATGAAACCATTAGCGTGCTCATAGAGGAGTTACAGGTGTGTCATAAAAAAATCCAATGCGACAGTAGAAGAATTCAACAAAATACTGGAGATTGCGCTAACCAAAGTGTGCAACGCACAACGAAGCAATTGGGACCTGCGCGTACATGTAGTACTATGGGCTTATAGGACAGCATGCAAGAAACTGATGGGACAAACACCTTTCTGATTAGTTTATGGTGTGGAAGCTGTCATGCCGATGGAGTATAATATACCTAGTCTACGCATAGCAGTGCTCATAGGAATGATGGACCATGAAGCTCTGGAAGAAAGGCTCACGCAATTGGAAGAACTTGAGGAGGAACGATTCCTGGTGGGTTTTCATTAGCAGGTACAAAAGCAGCGTAGAAAGGCCTGTCATGATTTCCATATTAAGTTATGCACCTTCAAAGTAAATGACTTAATGCTGCTGTATGACTGTAAGTTTGAAAAATTCTTGGGATAGTTCATAATGCATTGGCTAGGACCATACGTGGTTAAGGAGGTAACAAACAGAGGCATAATACAACTAGTCAAACTAAATGGAGAGCCTTTCCCAGGCAAAGTGAATGGCAGCCGCTTGAAGCCCTACACGGGTGGCCCGACTATTTGACTACTAGCGGCGGCATAGTCTTTGCACTCTAAGGATCCAGACAAAAGTGAGGGACTATAAAAAAATGCAAGGGATACCGACACAGATGCAGAGAAGCACTCTGGACATAGAGGTCTCAGAACAATGTATTCAACAGATCCAGCAAGTAGCAGCTCATTGCATTACTGACTTCCGCGTAGTTCGAGAACATTTGGAGGGAGTCCACGTAAAGATCGTCGCGCTGACAGAGTGACTCGAGGGTGAGTCATGATGTTTGTGTTGGGGGCCTATTTGACATTTAATTCCCCCAAGGCATGTTTTGGGTCTCAAAGCCCAAGTTTTGACTGAATTTTGTTGTAAAGCTACGCAAATTGCGGGCATAGGGTGTGAAAGTGTAATAGAGTCACAAGGTTGTCTACCTTAGTTTTGTAATGTAATGTCAGATGGATAGACCTACCCATGGTCCGTTGACCATGGGATTATATAAATAGAGTGAGACTCTAAGTGTAAAAGATAGAAAAAGGACAGAGAAGAATGATAAGTCTAAGTGATTGAGTCATAAGTGTAAAGTGTGTCTTTGTGTCATAGAGTAGGAGAAGGCTCTGCATCTGAGTGCATGGACCCCTACAGCTAAGTGTGCATGGTGGAGTTAAGTCTGTAACTGAGGAAGAAATTAATAAAGATAAGTTTTATCATAATTTTGTGTATCTGTTCTTGGGTTAATGCATGTTTGATATGATTTGCAAATATACTATTTATTTGCTATGCATACCTGTATGAATGGTTTATATTGTTATGTATACTTAGAGCACTCAAGTATGCAAAGTTAATTAACAAATGTTGGAATACCATTAAGGTCTTAGGCAATAATGCAGAGTGCAATGTTCAGCCTCTCGGTAGGGTTGCGCAAAGGCAGTATATCAGGCTATGAGGTACGAGAAAGTGTGTAAAGCAACTTGCATGCAGGGTCAAACCACGGACCACTTGAACTCATCAGACATCTCCAGGGTCTGGAAACATGGTTCTAGCACACTCTGTAGCTGAGTGCGCGGACCCCTACAGCTCAGTGTGCATGGTAGAGTCAAGTCTGTAACTGAGGAAGAAATTAATAAAGATAAGTTTCATCATAATTTTGTGTATCTGTTCTTGGGTTAATGCATGTTTGATATGATTTGCAAATATACTATTTATTTTCTATGCATACCTGTATGAATGGTTTATATTTTTATGTATACTTAGAGCACTCAAGTATGTAAAGTTAATTAACAAATGTTGGAATACCATTAAGGTCTTAGGCAATAATGCAGAGTGCAACGTTCAGCCCCTCGGTAGGGCTACGCAAAGGCAGTATATCAGGCTGTGAGGTACGAGAAAGTGTGTAAAGCAACTTGCGTGCAGGGTCAAACCACAGACCACTTGAACTCATTAGACATCTCCAGGGTCTGGAAACCTAGTTCTAGCACGCTCTGCAGCTGAGTGCGCGGACCCCTACAGCTGAGTGTGCATGGTGGAGTCAAGTCTGTAACTGAGGAAGAAATTAATAAAGATAAGTTTTATCATAATTTTGTGTATCTGTTCTTGGGTTAATGCATGTTTGATATGATTTGCAAATATACTATTTATTTTCTATGCATACCTGTATGAATGGTTTATATTGCTATGTATACTTAGAGCACTCAAGTATGCAAAGTTAATTAACAAATGTTGGAATACCATTAAGGTCTTAGGAAATAATGCAGAGTGCAACGTTCAACCCCTCGGTAGGGCTGTACGAAGGCAGTATATCAGGCTGTGAGGTACGAGAAAGTGTGTAAAGCAACTTGCATGCAGGGTCAAACCACAGACCACTTGAACTCATCAGACATCTCCAGGGTCTGGAAACCTGGTTCTAGCACCCTCCCATACTACTTTAGGTGAGACCTCAGTATGCGCTCCATGGACTATTGCTGAAAGGGCCAATAGTACCGAGATTTGTTTGGCTAAATTGACTTTGAACCTAGGTCAGGCCCCAATAAGCCAACACTTAATAACAATTTCTTGGGTGCTGCAGTTGTTGCATTTCCTTCCATTGAGTTATTGGTTTGTGACTGCCTCTTATTTTATTTGGTATGCTAAAGACTAGAGTATTATCATTGCAGCCTGGGATTTACTCACTTAACCTATGAATATGTACCCATTTGACTAGACTTGAGATTATAGCACCTAAAATGACATCATTGGAGCTTAAAGGATGTGGTGTTTTGTCTTAAGAAGATATTGATTGTGCACAACTACACTCGCTTGATGCCTTTTTTTGCAGGGTCTTATAAAAATGATTTACGTTCATGCTTCTTTAACTACATATATTAGTCTTCTATTTATTATGAATCCCATATTTGTAATATTTGTTGATATTTTAGCTTTCTTAATGATGATTTCTTGGATTGTTGCAAATGTTGCATGTCCTTCCATTGACTTATTGGTTTTCATGACGTGCACCTCAATTGGCCCAGAGGGGTTGTTAGCTCTACATTAGACTATCCAATTTGGCATTTTTAGATTATCTTACACATTCTTGACATATTTATAGCCAATCATTGATTCTTGTCCCAAATTAATTTTTACTTCAAAAGACTTAAGTTAACACTCCTAGGTTTTTTGTATACGTTCTTGGCAGTTTCCCAGCCTATCATTGAGTACCCTTTTGTCAAAAAATTTAACATCATTTTTCTCCCTTGCATATTCATTAGGTTTTGAACCTTGAGGCTTGCAAATATATTGAGAATTCAACATTGATTCTACCCCATAGGATAAGAGTACTTCCGAAGCTCTGTGAGTTGGATTTATCCTATGTATCTCTTAGCCTAAAATGAAAGATAAAAGAGAAAAGACATAGTGTCTTGCTTTCTATAGATCTAAGTCCTTGAGCTAACTTTGAACTCAGTAGAATAGACAGATTCAAATTCGAATTCAATCCAAGAAAGAGGCTATCATAATAGAAGTGATCAACAAAAACTGAAAGAAAGAGCATAGTCAGAGATATAAATCGGTCAAATTTCTTCCTTTCCCATCCTTATCGAAGACTTGTGCTTCAACTCGAGGGAAGGAAATGAAGTGAAAGATGAGCTTCTTTCTCATTATTTTGGACTTGGCTAGGATAATCTTTTGTTTTCATATATACATGTTTAAATCATTGTTCATTTCATCTCACCATTTTGTGATCATTGTTTCATATCTTGAAGGCATTAAGAAATATGGAGTTGTAGGAAACCACTCATTTTTATTTTAACAATATAATCAAAATAGATGATCTTTAAAATAGAAACCATACATTTTGTGAAGAAAGAATCACCCCAGCCACGAGATATAATCTCATAGAAAATCTTAATCTTAAGCAAAGGGTAGCTTCTAATAATTGAAAAATCCAAAGTGTTATATACACAAGAAATACCACTGAATAGTACATATTTGGAAGATAGAATTTCAATCCTTCAAAATAAGGACAAAAATATAGGAAAATTAATGCATATGGGGATTCCCTTGGATGGCAGTGAGGTAGGAAGAAAGAGCTTTTAAAAGAAACTGAAGATTTAGTCTTAGGAGTGAAGACCAATGAAGCATTAATATTTTATGAAGGCCATCACTAATCTGTATCACAATGGCCAAATCACATAAGTTGGTGGATGAATCACCACACAAAAAAAAGTTGTGATCACCTTCCATGAGGATTAACTAATTGTGAAATACTATACTTGCAATTACACCTTCTAAACCTTCTTCACTTACATCAACACTACCCCTCTCAATAGTACTATCACATAAACAACTTCAATGGCATTGACAAACTCTAAGGAATTATTGGAGGGAATAAAGGCCAGGACCAATGTTAGTTAAATTATATTGATGAGATATTTCTTCATCACATATGAACTATTTCGAATTTGGAAATTGTACAATAGACCAAAGTCTTGGGTGTTTATTGAAAATATGGCACTTATAAGATTGTACTTTTGCTAAGAAAATGGAAAGAAATTTAAACATACCCAATGTCTTCCCTAGTGCCTAATATTGAAGGTATAGGATGAATCTTGAGTAAATTCTCAATTTGTCAAATAGATACTAGAAGGAACCTATAGATTGGAACTTGTGATGTTATAAAACATTTCTTCATTGGTGGAAATAGACAAATTTGAGGAGGGGGTATCTACACTAAATATCCTTCTATCCACGATGATGTTACTCTTTGATTCACAGTCTATAAGGTAGTTATACCATGGAGTAAAAGAAGCATCATATTTTCATGGATAGTTTGACAATAATGCCAACAAACAAATACACAATGGCTTCCATTTCTTTCACTTCTTTCTCTGAACCCCAATTATATGTTTCTCTTTTGTTTATACAATTTTCTATTTCCACTCTTTCTATCATCTTTTGCACCTCTCGACAACACCAAAATTATAGAACACTATCTATAGTTCCACATCCACCCTGACCAATCAGTTGATACTTCTTGTAGGGATAGGGTATTCTCTCTCTTTAGAGCATATAGAGGTGGACTACAAAGTATTGAGCTTTTACCCTTCACCATGATCCTTTGAGTGATGGATCCTTTTACAAGGGTGATTTGGAGAGTAACCCAAGTCACCTAGACAACTATGAAAGAAATTGGAAATTTCAAGGCATAAACCTTGATATCTAAAAACTTATAAGAAACTCGTGCAGCCCTTCCAAGTCAAGGGAGAAAGAGGGTGGCCTAGTAAAAATAGAGTTAAGCTAGCTTAAAATCAAAATCAATCTTAGACCAAACATGTATATTTTTCCTCCTTTCTTATGTAGAACTCTTCCAATGACAATTGCCCCTTGTCCTTCCACGTGAAGGGTTCCTAGTCTCTACTCAACTCAACAACACAACCATATTTGACATTTCTTGAATTCACCCTCATAAGTTACATATTTTTGAAGACCCAATAATTCTTCTCCTTGTGATAAGCCTCATCATTTGGTAATTATATGGGCCTTAATTGGCCTTAATTCACCTCCTAGCTTAGTCAAACAAACTATTCTCAAAACGTATTGCATACTTTTGATTATATTTTGTTTATGAGATGAGTTAGAGTTGGATATTTTGCTTTGTGGTCTAATGTGCATGTAATGTAGGAATAAAGGATAAACATAAGGAACTGTGGTAAATACCTTAGTCAAAACTTGAATGGGACAAGTGTTATAGACATATTTCGGCACTGCAACCCCAATCTTATATGTCCATAAACCAAGGGCTTCTAAGTCCCTAAAAGTGTTGTTTCATACCCTAAAGGAACAAGGTCAGCTGATTACATCATCTCCCAAAAGTTCTCCATGAAAAACTGCTTAGAACTGGTCAAAACTGGACCATCTCACCTACTCCATGGTCAAAGTGTGATGCATCCCACCTAATGCACACGGGGGGTGTGATGCATATTGAAAAGCTCTTCTATGGGGTGCAATGGGCGAGAGTAGAAAAATGGTAGAGACATTTTGCAAGGTGGATGATCACGAAATCTTCCAGAAACTTCTCCTGTGACACTTGCCTCTCTCAGTTCGCCCAGGGATGAGTAAGGGATCATGAAATCTCTAAGTGGAAATGAGAACTATCATAGAAATGACACTAATCAAAAACCTAGAAGCTGACTCACCCGCCTACAAACATCTATATATGGATCCCTCATCCTAGAGATCCAAAGGCTAGAATTTTGCATCTTGTAAGGAAGTGTTGTTGGTTTCTTTGTGGAACATCATAGTGTTGGGTGATCTAGCTTTTCATGAGGTGAAGAAGGGATTTCATGTTGGGAGGATGGCGCTGGGTCAAATCAATGGGTTGTAATCCTCTCTTCTACTACTTCTATCAATAAAGCTATTTGAGTTTTCCTCCATATTCTTGTATGTCTTTGAATATTGAATTTATATATGCATTTATATGGTCAATATATATCTAATCCTATATTGTTTATGATTAGAGATCTCTATGCTTTGATGGTATTATGTTGCTTTGACTCTACAAGTGTTCTTTGAAGCGGGACAAGCGAGGAAGGAGCGACAAAGATCAGTCAAAGGGGAGAGGAAACAAGCAAGGAGTTGAGCGAAAGACTGAGGTTGGTACTCTTTGCTTCTCTCTCATCTACTTCTCACAAAAGAAAACAAAAGTAACTTTAGTTTGTTTGTTTCTAAGATAGCTACCCGTCTTAGTGGGACTAGCAGCTCTGAATGGACACTAGTTTTCCCGATAACAAAATGACGACTCTGCTGGGGAGCAAGTAGCTTTTTTGCTTGTTTCTAGTTTGTTTACTTTATAAACTACAAACAAACCCTAAAGTTATGCTAGCTAGCCTTCAAACTGCTTTTTCTATGCAACTACAAAGTAGATAAACATTGCTTCAGTCAATCTCTGGGTTAGTTTATGAATTAAACATCTGACTTGCAAACATCCTAAGTGCCCTAGTGGTGTCTCAAGTAACCTCATTAGATCAGCCCCTATGTTTTGTATTTACTGACTATCATTAGCTCAGCCTAAATCCCTGAACTAAGCTGCAAACTGTGACCAAAAACCAAGTTAAAGTCTCATCCCTGGACCATCACACTATCTCTTTTTGACAGTTTGGATGCATCGCACCTCCCATGTGTTGTAGGTGAGATGCATCCCTGTTTCCCTGTGTTACAGGTGCGATGATTAGATAAGACTGTTTCTGCCTCCAGATTTTGGTTTTTCTTCACTCTCTTCAACTTTATTCAGGAGTTTTGCTGTCTGTGATCAATATACCACTGTTGAAACTCCCTTCCTTTGCATTATTCAACCTCCATTGTACAAAGAATTGTGAATGTTTTTATGTATTTTTTTCGCCATTTACAGTTCTCCTTTACAAAACGTAGTTTAATCGAACTGTCGTCTTTTGATTTGGAAGTGTCGCAAGTGTCGTTTTCAGTCAAAGAAAAGAATCCTACTCTTTTGATGGTTGATTACACTGTTACTCTTGTATTTGATTTTAATTAATAGTATTTCAACTGTCGAAAGCAGTTTTCAAATTGAAGTTGAAAGTGTCGTTCTTAGCCTTCCTTTCATTTCTTAAATTTGAAATCACAAAGTGTCATCTTAGCCTTCCTTTCGTTTTTGAATTTGAAATCACAAAGTAGTCTTCCTTTTGTTTTTTGAATTCAAAATCACAAAGTATTGTCTTAGTCCTCCTTTCATTTTTTTGAATTTGAAATTGCAAAGTGTCGTCTTCGTCTTCCTTTTGTCTTTTGAAGAGAAAATTGTTAGTATTGTCGCTTTGAGAGAAAAGATAGTTCAGATTTGTACTTAGAATTCTTTTTGTCATTCACACATTAAGAAAGCGGAAAACAAATACATGCATGTGCATTTGCATTTAGACTGCTTGTTGATTTTGATTTGGGATAGTGCATCTAGTGTGTGCTCTCTGCGCTATGTTGAAAGAATTTCACTTCTCTTTCCTTAGTAGCTAGGACTTTCATTACAAAAAGAAGAGTAAATGACTGTTTATCATCTTAGATTGCATATTTAGGAATTGTATACCTACATCACGTGGTGAACCTTAAAGGAAAACTTCTTAAGAAAGATCAACTGTAAAATGAATTCAATGAACATAAAAATGCTTTGGAACCTAATGCACGACATTTAGAAGTCTAGGCCAGAGACGTATTCTAGCGTTGTAAAACCTGGTAACTATTGCTTTCATTGTAGGTTGGTTGATTCCTCCTCTTTGAGAGGACAAGTGCCAGTACGAACTTGTGCTCCCACTTACCGTCGAGTATATATTGGGAGACCACAATAGGCTATATCCTTTATCCTTACGAAGCCATGTCTACCACCCTATCGATCAAAATGCATTGAACACAACATTCAGGAAGATTGACTACCGTACCATAAAAATTATTCTGTAGTTTTGCAATTGGTTTGGTAATCCCTCTCTCTAGATTTCTATAGTAGTCACTTTCGTTCCTTTTTAGACTCCTTAAAAGAAAAGGTCCATCTGAGCACTTGTCACTTCAAGCTCATTAAAAATCGAAGACGACTAGAGTCATCTTTAGCTTTTTCTCGACTCTTAAAAATTGAAAAAGCAAGTTGTGTCAAAGCATCATAAAATTTACTTTATTCAGAATAACGTCATTGTTCCCTCATTGATCTTAGGTTAAGAAAATGGAGTCCACCAACCAAGTATTTCCCCTTGGGGGGAATCCTAGTCCTTTCTCCTCTTGGGGAGATATTGGCGCACCTGATATGGCCACATTGTCCCTTCCAAGACTGACAATTGGCCTGCCAGTATGGCTCTTCTCAACCTCTATCATTCAAAGCACCGTGATTCCTGAGCAATCAAACCAGCAACTACATGATACTAGAGTCACCCCCCAGCCTTCTACCTTGTTTGTTTCTCCCTTTCCTTCTTCCTCTTTGCTTGGTGAAGCTAGTAAAACTAAAAACCAAGTAACTGCGAAGAAGAAGAAGGAGCCAATGGAAAAAAGGGGAAACCATACACCGTCTAGAAAAATCCACACACTAAACTGTCCAAACCTAAATCTCCATGTGTCATTTGCAAATGGGACCACTATCATTGAGATTGTCCTTGCATCCCACAAATCTTAAGGGATTGGTCTCCTCATTTGCACAATCTGGTGTCATCAACCTTTGACGATCATGTTGAGAGTACACCATCAACTAGTGAAAACAAAGTCAATGGATAGAAAGGAATATATAAATATCCTTATAGACTGTGTGAAGGTGATCATGCCATCCACCGTTGTCCCTTCCTAGACGAAGCTAAAAGAGTCTTGGATAACTGTCCTGCTTCACCGCTACGGCTTGCTCTTGGATATAAGAAACTCTTGCCGAGTCCATCACTAGTTGAAAATCTGACTGACACACCTTTGTGGTCAGTTGAAGCATCTATCATTGAAGATAAACCCTTTGACTCTGGACCGGACCAAAGTCAACAGGTCGAGATGGAAGTCGACCCAGTCTTGTCTTCAGAAGGTCTACCTTCAGATGGTATAGTCACCAAAGAGAATGATAATGACACCGTTCAAATTCTTTTGTAAACACGGACTCTGATGAACATGGGGGAAATCTACCCATTCCTTTACCGCAGGAAGGAATTTTGTCAGAGATGTATCCGACTGTTTATTCGGTCCCACCTCCAAGCAGCCTAGTCATTTCCTTTGACTGGAATCTACTAGGCAGACCCCATCTACCATCTAATGTACCATTCCGAATCATAGTACAAACTTACAGAATGGTCATGGTTTTTACTATCGTAGATGAAGGGGCTTTTGTGAGTATCCTTTCCTCAACTTCTTGGAAAGCGCCTGGCTCGCCATCGCTTCTGCCTGAAATGCGAAATCTGATAGGCTTCGACAAAGGAATCAGTCGACCAATAGGGGTCCTTCCAAATTTGCCTATAACTTTGAGAAGGAAAACCATTTATCTGAATGTGATGGTATTCCAAGGACCTTTAGATTACAATCTACTCCTTGGGTGTGACTACATTTATAGCATGGGAGCTATTATTTCCTTACTCTTTTGAGGGATGTGTTTTCCGCATGAAGGCAGAGTGGTCCAGCTCATAGACCGGCTTTAATTCCCCAGTTCACACATAGCTAATAGTAAAATGCATCCCTATCTGGTCTTTTTGCGCAAGGAATGTCTCATCAATCTCCAGTCCATCCACTTGATGAGAGCGAGTGATTCGGTGATTGTGACTGAAACCCATGAGGCATGCACCCTGGTCTGCTTCGACAGGAAAACCCCAGTTATAAGGTAGGTTTCCGTGCAGGAATATGACTAGTCTGACACACCTATCCGTTTAGGAAAATGGGATTAGAATGGAATAAGATTCCTCCGTCAGTAGGTATGCCTTTCCTGATAGAGAAAGTGTTTTGTCTGTAAATTGAATGGTAACCTAGAAACTCTGCTTCATTATACCTGGGGGCATGCAAACCTTTTTGCATGCAAGTGAAAAGTGACCATTTATTTTCTTAGTTTGTAGGTTCTTAACCCTTTAAACTCATAGGATTGGTCGTTCCTATCTTGCACAATGAAAGGATCCGGAGCAAAGTTTCGAATGGGGCAAGCTCCCTAAAAGATGAACCTATTGATGAGACATCCTTATTATACTACTAGCATGAGCAGTTTTACACGAAATTCAAGCTCGTTAAAAAATAAACCTAGCAATGAGAATATGTTCCACCAGAGTTTAAGCTCATTAAAAAATGAACCCACCTTCGGTAAATAACCATTGCAATCGCATTATCATCAGCTTTTGAGCCTTGGTCATGTTCTTACCATCACCTCCACTCTTTTTTAGCCAATTATACACCTCCATTTGATTGTTTACCCCTTTTGAGGAATAGCTGCAATGAGTGATCTTGTTAGCCATCTTCTTTACACTGCCGTGATTAAAAAGTTCCAAACCTCACCTAGAACCAACTGCTACCCAAAAATGTCACTCGTTCCTCAAAAAATGAGTCTCCTTTAAGCTCTTTTCATCTTACTCGTAAAATATGAAAAGATTGCCGAGCAATTGGCCTCTCCAGCTCGTTAAAGTGATTGGAAGTGTTATCCCTCCTCTAGATTTTAATCTTTTTGGACCTGAGGGATCATTACACAAAAATATCGAGCACTTGCCTTGTTCAGTTCATTAAAACTATCGAAAATTCATCCCTTTCATATTATTTTATACCTTTTCGGACTTAAGGGATTATATTACGAAAAAGGATTACTGGAGTGTCCTTTCTGACTCTTTTCAGACTCTCTAAAATTGAAAAGGACCGAGTTATCTTTGTTGTTAAACTTGTTAAAACAATAGCGACAAACTTGTCCATGCAGGCAAGAGCGAGTTTCACTGTCGCTAGGCTCGTTAAAACATAGCGATGGGTTTGCCTGAAGGGAAAATTATAGAACAAGCATATGTTATCCTCCTCAAGCTTGACAAAAATAAAGAGGTGCTGGTCAGCAATGACTGGGGAAAATTGGGAAGAAAACTTGAAGAAACTTTATTGGTAGCAAGTCGCTCTTGAACATGACACTTTCTCTTCGCATCCGTGTCGGGTTGGGTTGTTCCGTTCATTGGTCATATCACCATTGGTCCATCACACCATCCATCTTTGGGGTTAATGCTACCAATCCATCGTCAGTGTCGCCAATATGTTCAAGAGAAGTCACTCAGAGAATTCACCTGTGTCTCATCTGCTGCAATACATTCACACTCCATTATTTCATGACCGCCACCATGAACCCTGTATCATCAGATTGTTTTCACCTCCAAAATCATTTGCTCTATTCCGTGTCATAGGTTTACATCAATGGCCTTCGACCGAGAGATTTTGCGTGGTGTTGGACGCCAAGTCATTTTTCACACCACGTGAATTGTACTGTAGTACCTTGAGGGTCATTGTCATTATTGGTGACTCCTCTCACGCCTATTAACAACTTACATCATTCGCTGGTAATTAGGCGATGTCTTTCCATGTTCAACTCCAGAAAATTTTTTCACATGGATCGACCTGTACTCCGAGTGAAGATGGAATGAGTTTTGAAGACCCTGGATCTAGTTTCATCCATCCGGGCTGCGATATATTCAGGAATATAAAGACATCAAATGTACATCAATGTCGAACAGATGATCATCCAAATCAAAGGATGATGAGTCTAAATCATCAGTCTACTACACAAACGATTGTCTGTCCTATGTACATGAAAATGAATTTATAAAGATGAGCATGGGAATGCTTGCCTCAGCTAGATCTTGAAAAATATTATGAAGATAATGTATTGTATTGTATCTTATTACAGGTCGCCTCCGAGCTCGAAATAACTTCAGATCCTCATGATAAAGAATTTCACCCGACATCAAAAGATTAACGACCTCATGCTTTAGGGGGCAACTGTTATAGACATATTTTGGCACTGCAACCCCAATATTATATGTCCATAAACCAAGGGCTTCTAAGTCCCTAAAAGTGTTGTTTCATACCCTAAAGGAACAAGGTCAGCTAATTACATCATCTCCCAGAAGTTTTCCATGAAAAACTACTCAGAACTGGTCAAAATTGGACCATCTCACCTGCTCCATGGTCAAAGTGCAATGCATCCCACCTAATGCACACAGGGGGTGTGATGCATACTGAAAATCCCTTCTATGGGGTGCGATGGGCGAGAGTATACAAATGGCAAAGACAGTTTGCAAGGTGGATGATCATGGAATCTTCCAGAAACTTCTCCTATGACACTTGCCTCTCTGAATTCGCCCAGGGATGAGTAAGAGATAATGAAATCTCCAAGCGGAATTGAGAACTATCAGAGAAATGACACTAATCAAAAACCCAGAAGCTGAATCACCCACCTGCAAACATCTATATATGGATCCCTCATCCTAGAGATCCAGAGGCTGTAATTTTGCATCTTGTAAGGAAGTGTTGTTGGTTTCTTTGTGGAACATCATAGTGTTGGGTGATCTAGCTTTTCATGAGGTGAAGAAGGGTTTTCATGCCGGGAGGACGGCGCTGGGTCAGATCAATGCGTTTTAATCCTCTCTTCCACTACTTCTATCAATAAAGCTATTTGATTTTTCCTCCATATTCTTGTATGTCTTTGAATATTGAATTGATATATGCATTTGTATGGTCAATATATATATGATCCTATATTGTTTATGATTATAGATCTCTATGCTTTTATGGTATTATGCTGCTTTGACTCTACAAGTGTTCTTTGAAGCGGGACAAGTGAGGAAGGAGCAGTAAAGATCTGTCAAAGGGGAGAGGAAACAAGCAAGGAGTCGAGCGAAAGACTGAGGTTGGTACTCTCTTCTTCTCTCTCATCTACTTCTCATAAAGGAAAACAAAAGTAATTTTAGTTTTTTTGTTTCTAAGATAGCTACCCATCTTAGTGGGACTAGCAGCTCTAAATGGACACTAGTTTTCCCGATAACAACAAGGGAGAGGAATTATAGGAGGAAGATCCTCCTCATTTACTACCCATCCATTCGAAAATTCCTCCATTAGCTCGGAGTGCAAACAAAAAAACCATGAGGACTAAAATACAACCAAGAAAGTGGAAGTGACAAAAACCAGTTATCTTGAGTGGGGAGCCAAGCCCCCCTAATGGGAAGGAAGTCGTTGGAGTTTCAGATGTATAAGTAGAGAGGCTTAGGACCTCAGTGGGATTTAGATTCTTGTTGTAAAACTCTACTTTATTTCTGATCTACAAGACTTGTAAGAATTTGTTAAGTAATCCATGGTTTTTAAAATAAATATGAGTTTTGTTTTGAGCTAGCACTGAGTCAAATCAGAGGGTTGAAGCTCTTGGGTTAGGGCCCAACCTAAGCAGCTAAACCTCCTCTTTATTATACATGTATGCTAACATAGATTTATGGTTTTGTTCATTTTCTTAAGTAGATTTATGCTTTTGTTAATTTGCTTAAGTAGCTACATTCCGCTTATAGTAGTGTAGAGTAGATCGATTGTGCTTTAGTTTACTTCCATTTGTGCCTTCTTTCAGTTCACGGGTTAGCTAGGAGAAAAATATCACCATAAGGTTGTCCACAGGTGTCTCAGCCTCACCTCCTCCCTCTGGGACCATGAATTGAGGAAGAGACCCTTGAGCAACCCCAAGAACATAGGTTTTTGGTTCTCGCATGAGCTAAGGAGTTTGTTGTTTGATGTAGTTACTTGTTCACCCTCACTGGTTTTTCTGTCATTTTCATTGAAACCTCTTTGAGCACATTCTTCATGCATAATCCCCTTACTGTCCAATCCATAAAAAACCTACCAATCACCATTCGATTCATTAGTTTATCCAACTGCCACCTCATGTGAAGTATTCCACCTACTTTAGGCACTTTAAATCCCCACCGTCGATATGCCTTGCCTAATCCGATGGCTATCACGCTACCTCAACACTTTATGCACTTTAAACCCCCATTATCGATCTGCCTTGCCTGATTCGATGGCTGTCACGTCACCCGATCGCCAACTAGCTTGGCCAATCTCCATCGTTGATCTGTCTAGCCTAATTCAAAGACTATCGCACAATCTCACTCAGATTCTTGCATGACCATTATCCTACCAAGAGCATGCGAGAAAAGTGGTTTCTCATGCTACATGTCACTTAGTTAGGCTAATCGCATGAAATTTAGAAATACAACTTACAGCTTTGAGGGCGCATGAGAAACTACTTACCGCTTTTGAAACCGCTCCATCATTTCCACACATTTTCTTCCCATGATACTATCTCCATCATCCATCGTCCAATTAATATTGTCTATCCATCTCTTGACTTAACCTTCACAATAATATCTCTGCCATTCATATCTTATTAAACCCTATTCATTCATCTAGTCACTAAACCACCCACAATTCGATCTCCATCATTCATCTACTTCGTTACCTTGTTCATCCATCTATTCACTTAATTCCTCGCGATAAGACCTTTGTCATTCATTTTCTTCGTTACTTTGTTCGTTCACCTATTCCCTAAATCACCCGTGATAAGATCTCCACCGTTCATCCTATTCATCCATCTATTCACTTAAGCCCCTGCAATAAGATCTCTGTCATCCATCTTCTGTTCATTGATTGATCCAATGGTCCCTATGCACTATTGCATCCTTATGTCCTCCTTTCACCAATTTTGATCTTTGGTAGCTCTTTTGCTTGAAAATAGATTTAGTTTAGTTCCTTTGTTTACAACTTAGTATAGTTTAATGCTCTTTATCTATGCAACTTAGATAGCAACATTAGGTTAGTGTTGATTTAACAATTCTGTTTAGCATACATGTTTATATGGTTAGTTAGGTTATGGTGCGTTTTAGCATTACATGTTGTTTTCTTCATTACTGCAGTAAAGTAGCTCTCTCTTAGAATAGATTTTCTCTTCTTCCATCAAATAATTAAGATTCTTCTGACCCTATAGAAGTCTGGCTTGGAACCCCTAGGGTCTCTTGCCAAATGAGTAGTGATAACAAGTAGGACCTTCACTTTTACTTTTGCATATAGCACTGTCACCTCCAAGTTTGTACGAAACCCATGTTGATAAGGAAAGTTGGTAGCCCTGGGAGTTGCAACATTCTTGTTGTGATACCTAGGCTCACCACTTTTTGGCACCGTTTCTGGGAAGGTGTCAGAGTAGAAGTGATTACTACTCTTTTCTTCTATTTCTAGTTTCCAACTTTCTTCCATTAGTTTATTTCTGCAAAAGTAATCTAGTTCCTTCCTTTCTTTTAATTGTCATTATCTACTTTCCTTTCCATTCTACAAGTAGAATTTCAATTTAGCAAGTAGTTTCTTTGTTATCATCTTCCTTTCTTTCTTTTGTCATTATCTACTTTCCTTTCCATTCTACAAGTAGTTATCTTTCTGTCAGTAGTTTTTCCTTTAATCAGAAATTTCATTTCTACAAAGTAATTTCTAGCTTTAAAGAAAATCTTAAAAAAACCAACCCAAAAACATTTCCTTTCATGCCTTGTAGGAATAGGGACAATCCAGGGAAATTCTTGTCAAATACCCCCACTGCATCCAATAGTTAACCTTCTCTCTTCTTCAATGACGATGAATTGGAAGACCCTTTAGGTGAGGAACCTTACATATTTGAGGAACCTATAGGGGAAGAGGAGGAGGAAGAACCCATTCCCATTAAACTAATGGCTGAAAACTGAAATGACAGAGGAAATGGAGACAGAATTGAGGGTGCCTTTCCCATCAGGGAGACCAATGGGGACACCAAGATGAACAATATAAGCCCCTCTACTATACCTCATTTCCATGGCCTGATCACAGAGGACCCTGACACTTTCCTATTTGAGTTTGTTGTTATATGTTGAACTGTTGCACTAAAAATTGTCACCTTGACATTCTGCAATTTGTGTGAGTCCATTACCACTCATACTTTCTTCCTTTGCAATTCTTAAGCCTTAGTTCCTCATATCAAGCCTTGAAAATAAGAGAAAGCCCTCAAAAGTATCTAAAACTCTGGTTCCATACTTTCTCTTTGCATTACTTGTGGTCCCGCACCCAATGGTCATGTCTCCTACGCACCTGACCGCTCTGTCTCTGTGTTATGTGTGCAGGCCCCTGTAAAAGTTAAAAAGGCGCGAGTACATTCTAAAAACTCACTTTCAGTCATTTCTAGAAGCTTCTGGAAGGAATCTTGAGGTGAAAAGTTCGCTCTCTTAAGTTTCATGCATCCCATACCTTAAGGAGCCAACGCCTTGATGTGAGGAGCTTATCCCTTTGAAGGAGGATTCTATCCCTTCATAGGTGGACCTATAACCTCCTCCCCTACACTATAAAAAGAAGCATTGGGCTGGTTACTTGGGAGGTTAGAAGCTGAATATTTTTGAGGTGAAATGCTCTTGGAACTTAGTCTTCTTAGTTGAGTTTTTATGAGGAAATATTACATACCTCTATGATCTCAGTTGGAAGAGTGCAAGGCTTTTCAAAGAAAAGGAAATTCCTATTTTGGACCCCAAGAAGAGCTTGTTCAACATCAAGGCTAAAAAGGTTGTAAGGTTCTTCTACTTCAAAGTTAATACAAATAACTTTATTTTTCTCAATAAGCTATTGATTCATGGTTTATTTTATGGATTCCGTGATCACCATAATAGACATGATTTATGATATTTGTTATGCAGGTGCTATTTAATGTTTGCTTGTTTGTGATTATAGGTTCTCAAAGGTAATTCTTTTGAACGATTGGAGGATGGCTACTACAAACAATCATTGGATCAAAGGTAGGGTCTTAACACCTTTATAGTATTTATTTGTAAATCGCATATGTCTATAGAAAGATAGATTGTTTGTTTGTTTGTTGCTAGAATATCTTCTGATACTAGGGAGATTGGTCTTGTTCGCAAGATTGATTTATCGAGCCAACAAATTGGCGACTCCACTAGGGAATTGAATTTAGTTTTTGGTTTTCCTTTGTTTTGACTTGAGAAACTTGTTTTCGTTTCTGGTTTTTGCTTGATGTATGCTGGCTCGAGTAGTTTTTAGAATCTGGATTTTTTTTCAAAGTTTTTAGGGGACCGCACTTTCTCTTTATAGACAGTGCAGGCATCTCCGCATTTTTCCTTTAGTAAACAGAGCAGGACCGCACCTATTTCTTCTGGAAGCCTGCAGACCCTGTAAATTTTTTTGAAAACATAAAATATCTTCTTCTAGTTAAGTTTAGGTTTCATTTAGGATTTTTAGTGTCTACCCAGATCTGTATTTTTCTTGTCAAGAATCTCTTGTGAGTAAGTTCCGATAGTATTTTTGTTTTAGATGATTTTCTAGAAGTTTTGCATGCCTGGAGTGGTTTTCACTTGGTCTCTGTAGTGACTCAAAGATCAGAAGATTGAGAAACCTTAGATTACCCTGGTGTCTTTTCGCCTTCTTGATGAGTCTGACTTGGTTGTGAAATCTATCATTTGTGAGAAACAGATTTAGTTTTCTCTTTGCAAATCTTTGAACAAACTTTGTTATAAGTTTTGAATTTCATTTTTACAAAAGAAAACATATCTGGATGTTTTTTGGTTGATTTGTTATTCTGAACAAATGAATCCTTATTTTACTGAACAACTAAGTAAAACATCCTAAAAAGGAATTGAAGCTTTTTATTCAATTAGTTATTTTTAAAAGTTTTTAGATCTCAAAATTAGTTTTTGTAGTTTTGAGTGTTTTTCTAGAACTTGTAGATCTCTTTTGAAGCAAATTGTTTTTTGTAGTTTCGAGTTTTGAAAAAGGAAAGGGATTTATTGTGAGCATTAATTATTAGTCTCGTTTTGAGTTCTTATTGAAAAACACAAAAAGATTTTCTTTCCATTTCCATATTGAAAGAAAGAATTGTTTCTTAAATAATTGCATTCTCGAACTCTTTCTTTTAGCTAGAATATCATTGAAAGAAAAACGAATTGCTTATCATTTTAGGTGCATTTTTTAGTGTTTTTGGAGTTGAGTCTTCACACCATCAAAGTTTCATTTCCATACCTATTGACTTAAAGAACAACCCATAAAAGCAACGCTTAATTAAAATTGATGTAGTAATCTTTTCTATTTCTAGGGCTCTTATCATCGATATAGCTTAGGCTAGTATCTTGGAGTAGGGAGTAATTAACTCTCAAAGATAGTTAAAACAAACAAATAGATACATCTTGTAGTAGGAAACAAATCCATTTGTAATTGATACATTCTAGAAGCTTCTCTTAAAGGAGTCAATCATGAGATTATGTCCGAACCTTTGAGATAATCAATTCTGTCTCATTGGGAAAGATAGAAGATTTGTGCATATTATAAAAGGTAAACCTCAGATTAACCATTGTCGAGGAGCCTGGGGTCACTTGTTGGTAAACCTCAAATTGAACATGTCAAGGAACGTTCAAGGGGATTGAGCTTTGTTACTCTGCCCTTGTCCGTAGATCGGATCGTAGACTATTCCCTCAATTGTATTTGTTGCTATTGGTAACCTTAGTGTCCATAAACTTAAGATTATTTCCTAAGGTGACAGTGAAGGAAGGATCTCACTGTACCTGGAGTAGATGTCAACTAGACTCACTTGGACTCTCTAACAGTTATCTTCACTTAAGATGGTTTTGTGAAGAAACGTGTCCCAGTCTATTTCATTAAGTAAGTTTTCGAGACAACTATTCCAACCGCCCTTTCTATATTAAACTTCTACAAAGTTGGATTTCATCACCAACTAGTGTTTTTAATATGGGAAGTTACTATTTGTGTGTGGTTTGAACTCTTAGATTTTTTAGGCATGTGATTCAGTTGTTTGTTTCTTTAGAGACTTTAGGTGCTTTTATTGAAATTTTCTTTGTTTGCATGTGATTATTTTCATCCTACACCAAGAGGTTATTACCCTTCATCGATCATGTCAAGATGGTTGTCTATGTTTTCCCAATCACCGAAAACATTTTTATACGGCGGTACTTCTGTTCCTTCAGGGTACCACTCACTCTCTGGTACTTTTTCTAGAGCAACTCCTCGATTGACTAAACATCAATTATCACCTGGTAGTAATGGAACTAAAACATTGAACGCAAAGCAAATTCTTATGATGTCTGGTAGTATTCCAAATCCTCAACCTCAAGGTAGTCAGTTACCACCTGGGGGGTAGCCTCAAGGTTGTTAGTTACCACCTGGGGAGCAACCTTAAGGTAGTCAGTTACTGCCTAAAGCACAACCTCAGGGTAGTCAGTTACCACTTGGGGGGAAACCTCAAGGATAGTACATACCTTCAGGACAATACATACCTTCAGGACAGTACATACCCCAAGGTCAACCCTAGACTCAGTATACTCCTTAGGATGCTTATCAATCCCAGAATCAGTACATACCTCAGGGTTATCAACCTCGAGGTCAGTACCCAACTCAAGGTTTCCAACCACCTTCTGGTCAATCATTTTTACAAGGAGTTGGAAATGTATTTCTTAATTATCAGCCCTACATTCAGCTAGGTTATGGTCCTCCATATGCACAACCTGTTATGAATCCATACCCCAGAATGAACATGGTGTGGAATCCACCTCAAACTTAACAGACTAGGCAACCTAATGTGCAATTATCTAATCAACCTAGACAACCTTTGGTTTCTGGTCCAACCTAGAAACCTGTCCAACCTATTGTTAAACCCCTTCACCTAGTTTAGTTCAACAGTCTGGGCCTAGTTGACCTCAGACTCCACCTCAAATTGCTGTTGCAACTTCTATTCAACCTACCACACCTATTTCTAGAGTATCTATGACTCCAGTTTCTACTACCCTGCATCAATGCAAACTCCTCAAGTCTCTATGCCACAGTTAGGACCTACAATTCAGACTTCAGTCTAGATGTCTGTAGGACAAGCTGGTCCAAGTACGATTGCTACAAGTCAACCACAATTCACCTATCAACTATACTAGGGATAGTATCAATTCGGTCCTACTATATAAAACCCATTTTATTAGTATCAACTGTATCCTGGCAATACTTATCAATAGCCTAAAAAACCTAAGTTTGGTCCAGTTAATCCTGGTTTTCCAGGAGGTTATAACATTCCTAATGCAAATTTGATTCTAGGTTATCCTGAATATCCTCCTCTTAGAGCTAGTCTCATTACTCAAGGTTTTCGTGACCCTAACCATCAGTTACCATTTATTGCAACTTTGGATTTACCTAATTTTTACACCTTACGAATGATCTAATTTACTATCTTCTGTATTGGCCACCAATTCTAATAAGTTTCCCAGTGATATCCTGAAATTCGAGGGTAAGTCAGGGGAGGATCCATCAAATCATGTTATGAATTATCACCTCTGGTGTGCATCTAATTCAATCGTTGATGATTCAATTCGATTGCACCCTTTTCAAAGAACTCTTATTGGTCTTGCCACCAAATGGTACATTGAGTTACCACAAGGCTCTTTTAATAATTTCAATCAGTTAGCCATTGCCTTCTTAACTCATTTTAGTTTCCTGTCAGATACGACAATGGCATGGAACTGTTAACTTCACTAAAACAATCCACATCCACATATATTTCTTATCATATTCATGAATGGCGACGTAGAAGGAATTTAGTGAAAGATTTCATTCTGGATCAAATTTCAGAGGAATGGTTCATTAAATCATTGTTACCTAAAATCACTAAAGATGTAGCTAAGGGAGGAGTTGTCACTGAAGAGCAAGTTATTGCTTAGGCTTAGTACCTTTACCTTGTCTATACGCAGTTAGGTACTTTACATGAAAAAATCCTTGATCTTCCAAAACATGGTCAAACAACTACAGCTCCTTCAGGGTCTCATGTTGTTGATGGTATGATTGGTTCAATTAGTACTAAAAACAAGAAGAAATCTTCAAAGAATTCTTCTCCTGCAATAACTTTGCCTGATTCCCTGAAAGGAGATTCTTCCATTGAAATTTCTGCCGACGTCCATGTTGTAGATTCGTCTACAACCAAATCCAGTAGTAAAACAAAAACAAACAAAATTCAAAATATAAAACAGATAAAAATGAATCTACTTACAAAAAATGGAAACCTCTCTATCCTTGTTTTAATTGTGATGAGGATCATTTTACCAAAGAATGCCCACATCGAGCAGAGGTTTCAAAATTCGTTAAAGATTCTCAAATGCCTGCTGTCTTGAAGGATCCTTTTCCTACTCAAGATAGTAAGATGGCTACTTCTTCCTTGAATACCACAGAAGAACCCATTATGATGATGTCTCATGTCAGGATTGCGATGCGATCACAAGATTATGATAGTAAAAATCCTGTTGATGGTAAAGAAGTAGAATCTTCTAATTCAAACACATCAATGACACCTCCTCCTCGTTTTGATCCACTACAGATCGAAAAACCCAACCCTGACTTAGTAATCAAACCACCTGCTAAAGGTATATTTCAGAAATCAGCTTTCAATCCACATGCGAGAGCTGCTCAGAATTATAACATTGTTGAAGACTTAGCCATTTCCCCTTCATCAATGTCAGCTTTGGAACTACTGCAATCATGCCTAGCACAACGTAAATTACTATTGTCTGCTATAGGAGTTGTCAATATTAAGGATCTAAACCTAATAATCTTCGATTTAGATAATAGTACACCTCACCTACCTCATCAAATGGCTTTCCAGATTCCAGTTTTAGTCAAAAACAGACCTTGCTTTCGGACTGTGATTGACGAAGGGGCTTCTATGTGTATTATGTCGATCCAGTGTTGGAGATCACTTGGTTATCCTACACTCAATCAGTCTCTTCCAATTCTAAAGGCTTTTGATGGTTAAGGGTTCCATCCTTTTGGTATTTTGTAGGATTTACCTATAGGGGTCAAAGGAAAAACAGTAAATCTAGATGTGGAAATGGTTGATGACCCTCTACATTACAACCTTCTCTTGGGTCGTAGTTGGTCTTATGCTATGGATGCTATTGTTTCATCGGTCTTTCAGCTCATCAAGTTTCCTCATAACGGAAAGATCATTATGGTAGACCAGCTAACTTATTTTTTATTCGACCCAGCCTCTACAGATAGTGTTCAGCATGTTGGTAAAACGACTATCCCTTACAAGGATGTTGGTGTAGGTTTGATTAAAGATTTTGGTTTACTAGGAACTTTTTCTTTCCCTCCTCCTAATGTATCGCCTTCTATTGCAACTATTCATATGATTTCATCGAGCACTATTGCTTTCGATGATCCTTGGATCGTACCTTATGATTCTGAGGTGAATTCATTTGATGGTGTGATGCCTTTGAGTCCCCTTGAAATTGCATATCAGGCTTGTTATAGACCTTTTTGGGCACTTAAACCCCAATCATAAATGTCCATAAACTGAGGGCTCCTAAGTCCCTAAAAGTGTTGCTTCACTGCCTAAAGGATCAAGGTCAACTGATTACATCATCTCCCAGAAGTTCTCCACTGAAAACTGCTCATAAATGGTCAAAACTGGACCATACTGAAAGCTCAATACAGAGGGGGTGATGCATATAACCTTCCCAGTGTACAAGGTGCGATGCATACTGAATTGCTCCTCTGTAGGGTGCGATGGTCGGGAATGGACAAACGATAGGGACAAAAATGCGAGGTGGAAGATCATGGAATCTTCCAGAAGCTTCCCCTCTAACACTTGCCTCTCTATTTTCAACCAGGGATGAGTAAGAGATCATCATTCTCCAAGTGGAAGTAGGAACTATCAGAGAGAGGACACTAATCAAGATTCCAGAAGATGACTCACCTCTCTATAATCATCTATATATGGATCCCTCATCACAGAGATCCAGAAGCTGGAATTTTGTATCTTATAGAGAAGTGTTGTTGGTTTTCTGGTGTACATTCATAGTGTTGGGTGATCTAAGATTTGCTTGAGGTGAAGAAGGGCTTCCTAGCTAGAGGATGATGCTAGGTCAGAACATATGGTTGTAATCCTCTTGCTACTTTTCATCTTAATAAAGCTATTCTTGTTTCTTCCATATTCTTGTGTACCTGTTTATATATGCATTTATATGGTTAACACACATCTGGTCCTGTGTTATTTATGAATATAGATCTTTGTTTCTTCGATAGTAGTATGTTGTTGTGATTCGATAGGTTCTTTTTGAAGCTGGGCAGACGAAAGAGAAGTGGCAAAGCTCTATGAAGAAGGAGAGGAAATCAAGCGCAAGACTCAGGTTGGTCTTCTTGGTTCTCCTCTTGTCTATTTTAATAAAACAAAACAATAGTAGACTTTACTTGTTTGTTTCTAAGATAGCCACCCATCTTAGTGGGAATAGCAGTATCCGAGTGGACACTATTCCTGGTAACAAAATGGCGACTCCACTGGGGAGCAACTAGATTGTTTGTTAACCTATCTATCCTTGTTTCTTTTATAAACTTACAGACGGAGCCTGAAGTCAAGCCAGCTAGCCTTCAAACTGCATTTGTTATACAAATGCAAAGTAGATCAATGCTGCTTCAGTCTATCTCTATGTTTTGTTTATGAATTAAACAATAGATCTGCAAGCAATCTAATTGCCCTAAGTGGTGGCTCTAGTAACCTCTTTAGATCACCCCTGTGTTTTACATACACTAAACATTACATACTCGGCCTAAATACCTGAACTGAATTACAAACTGTGAGTGAAAACCTGTTTGAAGTCTCACACTGGTACCATCACACCTTGCCTTCAAGGTAGTCTGTATGCATCGCACTTCCTGAGTGCAGTAGGTGCGCTGCATACTGGTTTCACTGTGTAACAGGTGCGATGGTCAGGGAGGGTAACTTTACCCTCAGATTGTGGTTTTTCTCACTATTTTCAGTCCTATTTAGGATTTTTGTTGTCTATAGTCAATGTAATTCTGTGAAAATCCCCTTCTCTCGCATTATTCTGCCTCCTTAGTGCAAAGAACTGTAAATGTTTTTATGTATTGTGCGTCATTTTCAGTTCTCTTTTGCAAAAAAGTAGCATAGTCGAACTATCATCTCTAGATCTGAAAATGTCGTAGCTATCATTTTCAGTTTTAGAAAATAATCCCATTGTTCTTGATAGTCGATTATACAGTTACTATTGCATAGGATTTGAATTAGTATTTTTAAAGTGTCGAAAAGTAATTTTCATTTCAAAATCACAAAGTGTCTCTCTTTCTTTCACTTCATTTTGAAAAAGAATTTTGTTGAGTACTGTCGCTTTAAAAGTAATTCAGTTTTGCACATAGCTTTCTTAACATCATTCATACATTAAGA
>APFE031344956.1:0-21859 GCA_000404065.3 Pinus taeda | reverse complement strand
GAGGATTTGCACAATCAATGAGATTGAGTTATGCCAATGAGAATTGGCCAATACCAAGTGATTATAGCCTCTTCTCACGTGATTCCCAGTGTGAGTAATTCTTTTGAGGTAAATACGAGTTTGGTTCAACCATTTTCATCCATTCTTGAGCAGGTATTAAGCAGTGGAGGCAGGCAAGCAGTGGAATAGATTTGGAGATCAGATCTGAGTTGTATTGTGTGTAACAGGTGGAGATAGTGCTGGATACTTGTGAGAAGTATTGACTATTAAAATGTTACATGTTCTCAATCATTAATATACAGATAGTGTGGGGTTTTCAACTGTAAGCTTTCCCCGGGTTACATACTGTGTTAATGTGTGCATGCTCTTGATGTTTTATTGTTATTGATGCTGCTCTATTTATGATCAACGTAGAGGAGCTTATGTATTGAGTATGTATTCCAAAATAGTACATGATCAGGATAATCTCCATTGAATATGTGTTTATTATTCAAAATTTCTACAGTTTTTGCTCCCTGGCTTCTGCTCGAATGGCACCACCGTGAGGCTGGAGTTCCTTGCCGCGACATGTAGGGATGGTGGCCAAGGCAAAAATTCCTTTCAGAGTGGACCGAGTAACGGATTGGGTAGTATTGTGCCATTTTAGGCAGATTTTGCTCTATTTTTACCTCAACGGAAGACCAGGGAGCTCCTTGGTGATGAGGGTTTTGGTCCTGCTGTGGAAACACTTGTTTTTTCTCCCCGGACAGATTCCTGGATCATTAATGGTGCAGAGTTAGGGTTCTTGTTCTTGGTCCACAATGTTTTTTTGTAGAATGGGAATCTTGGGGTTGTTGCCTTTGCTTCCCATAAGGGAGTGCAGTCCTAGGTTGCTCTTGTTCTGGCAACAGTTTTTGTTAAAGGCTTATGCAGGGTCGTTTCTAGGTGGGTTTCTCTGGGCAGGCAAATCTGTCTCGGCTCAGTGGTGGTCAAGTCACAAGCTCCCTGCCTCCGGTTCAATCAAAGCTTCGAGAAAGGCATCTTGAAATAGTCTTGCCTTGCGGTTTCAAGGATGGTACTAGAACTAAGAGGCTAGTAAGTACCCCCTGCTTTGAAATTTTCATAAAGCCCCCTGTTGGGACATCACTTATATTCTGGGTATATAAAGCAGATAGTGTGATGATTCTGAAACAATGCATCACACAAAAAAATGGTTACCCTATGAACAAACAATTTTTTTTATACAGAGGTAGTATATTACAGGATAAACATCTCCTGCAAGATTATCATATCCTATCAGATTCCATAATAATCCTCAATTTCAGGCTCAAGGGAGGAGCGACGACACCCAATAAACCCAAAAATTCAAGTGGGGGAGGGGGAAGCAGCTCTGCAAAAGACACAAGAACAAAGTAGAAACCTTCAAATGGGAGACAATCATTCAAGAATATAGTTCAAGGGAAAAATTCAGTCACAGAACCAACCAAATAGGCAGGGACTACCCCAAACCCATACATAGTGGAGCAACTAAACTACACCCCAAAAATAAACTTAGACATGCTAGAAACAGATGAGTATTGCACCTCATTTGAATCCCAAGCCATTATATGCTGTTTCAACTGCTTTTGGCCAAAACCAGTAGAACTTTTCCATTGGATTCTTACTAATTGTCAATAGAGTGAAAAATGCATATCTGTTCTAAAGGATTTTTTATTGTCTCGTCGACAGAAAAAATGACTACTATGGAACTAATTTTGACATTTATAGGGCTTTAAATGATGAATGTTCCTTCTAATCATGTGTTCTAATAGGTCCACCTCCATGATGCCCACATACCAACCCAAGACATAAGAAGGCACATCAACGTAGGGAGTTACCACCCACTAAGGGGAAGTCAACAGCCACAAAACCAAGCACCATCAACATGTAGCTAAGAAGACTTACCATGCCCATCCACCATCGATGATCTAGGATACACTTTTACGCTTCATCCCACATGGCCTTACAAGGCTATAAATTGCACACAATTGGGCTTATGAACAACATGGTATAAAGTTTAGGAGTACCATTGTTTGAAGGGGTACATCACTCACAAGCTCTAGTAAACTATCACTTTTCAATCTTAGTCAATTGGAGTATTGAGTTGAAGATTTTTGTTGTTCAAGTTTCATCATAATATGTCAAATAACATTGCTGAAACTTTAGGGTATTCTACAAGCATAGATCCATCTTAACCCCATACCTATTAAGCATGGAGAAGAATCAAAAGTACCCACATGTAAAGTCTCGTTGCTTAAAAGATCCAAGATTGTGATGGATCTATGCTAGTTTTTTCCTTTTCTTACATCAACATTATTGTTTTTTTACATTAGACTCAAACATCTAATTCTTTTTCCATTTTAATTTATTAGAATTATACACATTATCTGACAAATCTCTTGCCCTTGGGCTCTTGGTGTAGCCATTTTCAATCTTAGTCAAGGGTTTGACAGGATTTTTGTGATGCAAGTTGCATCATAATACATTAAGTAGCATTACCAAAACCTCAAAATGTTCTTCTACTAGCATGGGTCCATCTTAACCCAATATCTAATAAGCACTAAGAGGAATAAAAAAACATGTGCAAACCTCTCCCTACTTCAACAATCCGAGGTTAAGATGGATCTAAGCTAATTTCTTTTTTTTTTCTTAATTATTTTATTACATCAACCTTTTCTTTTCATTTCACATTAGACTTGAAAATCAATTTTTTGCCATCGCCTCTTCCAACAAAGGTTGTAGAGTGAAACTCTCTTAAATCTTGGTCAAACAGAGTATTGAGTTCAAGGGCCTTTTTGCGGATCAAGTTTCATAATTATGTGTCTTGGAATCACTAAAATTTCAAGAAGTTTTTCTATTATGAATGAATGATCTGTCATCATGTAAGCCATCTATACTATAGTAGACATATTCCAACATTGCTTTTGTTTGGATCGTAGTTTAAATTACAATCACCAAAGATATGTGCTTGTGATATATAGAGTTATGTAAGAAGCGACTTCATTCTTCATAGATTGTGTTTCCATCATCCACAATTCTAGGTGAAGTCACCAAAATTTCAAGATGCTTTTTCTATTATGAATGAATGATTTGTCATCATGTAAACCATCTATACTATAGCAGACATATTCCAACATTGCTTTTGTTTGGATTGTAGTTTCAATTACAATCACCAAAGATATGTCCTTGTGATATCTAGAGTTATGTAAGGATTCGCTTCATTATTCATAGATATTAGTGTTTCCATCATCCACAATTGCGGGTGAAGCATATGTGCATGTAGTAATTAGGGATAGCAAAATGTTAAAAATGATAGTATCAAAAAAAAAGAAAAAGACAAGAAACTCACATCATTAAATGATGGCATCCCAACTCCCTGAGATTGGACACGGGTTGAAAGGTTATAAGAAATAATAAGCATGTTAGAGATGTCAATATGGGTTTTAGGGAATGGCAAGGATTTTTTTTATTTTTATTTTAAAGCTTCTAATATAAAAACCACTGTGTTCGAACCTTTGTTAAATGCTTGAATTTGGATGCTTCTAATATGTTTCTTGTCAATTTTAATGCATTTCTGGTCGTTACATGGTTGGCATTAGTTGTTCAGGACTTTCTAAGAAATACAATATATTCCTATTGATTTAGAGAATATGTTACACATGTTGTATAGATTTTGATGTATTAAATATTTAAAGGATTCACTTTCTTGCAATTGTATTCAATATTTGTAACAATTTAGAAGATTGTTGCTTTCACTGGAATTTACTTTGCATGTCTATTATGGACATAAAGCTCAGAGCTGTAATGGTGTAGACTATAAGCACTTGGCGACATCACCCATGCTACTATATTCGCTACAATCTGTAATCACACAATAAAATCCAGTCCATTGGAACTCATAATGTAAGTTACTTAATTCCCTTAATTCCACTCGTTTAACATTGCACAAACCCGTTCATCTTAATAGCAATGAGCTACATTAGATGATTTATATTAGACTAAACGTAACAATCAATAAAATCACATGCAATTACTTAAGCAGACCATCCCATAGCAAAAGAGTTAACAACAGGAATAGGTTCTAGTAATCCTAATTTCCACTCCATTCATTGTTCTGACATATGTGCCTTAGGAAAGCACATGGAGTTCAATGCTTTAAAAAAAATCCTAAATTCACCACTTCAATCGTAATACCATATTACAATTTTGTTTTAATATTTTCTTCATTATCCATAGTATTGCAAACCATTTTGCTAACAAGATGATGCACACATCTAATCTATTTAAAACAGTGCAGTTAGCAACCCCTCGACTGGAGCTTGGCCACTCTGAGTGAAGTAGAAGTGAGAACATTAACTTTAACCTGCCTTATCATGACTCTATATGAATGCATATGCATGCCTTGGAAAACAAATACATATACAGGGAAGAATGGAAACAAACTTGAAGAAAAACAAGGAATATGAAGCCAACTTACCCTAATTCAAAAGCCTGCTACAGATGGGCAGGACCTGCATAAAGGGGCCTAATTTCTGGTGCTCAGCCAACAATTCTATCAAGTTCCGGCTGCTGTTGCTACTGTTGCAGTGGCATGAGACGTTTGGATCCAAGAAACCATGTATACCAAAACAAGAGAAGAATCAATGGATTGAAAATGCAAGAATATTATAGTCAAAATAGAAACTGCTATTGTTCGCACCAAAAATAGCACTACCAATATAGAAACTGCTGCTACTTGCACCGAAACTAGAAAATTTGGATTTGTGAACTATGATCGAAAACCCTATTTCAAAACAATTTTATACAGGATGAATTCGTGAAAACAGGGAGTTAGGGAGCCATATACACCATGAATCCATGAAAACAGGGAGCCATATACACGATGAATCTGGAATTCGTGAAAACAGGGGGCTAAATCCGTGAAAACAGGGAGTTGCCCTCCATTTGAAAACAAATTAACCTCCGCCCTCCATTTCAAAACAAATATAACCTCCCAGGACCAAATCGACCCTCACAAACCACTTCCAAACCAAAAAAACCAAACTGTAAATTAGAAATATGGTGATTTTAATCTCCCAAACCAGGGGAAAATATCAAAATTCGACGATTTTAAGGGAACACAATTTCCCAAAACCAGCGAATCAGGCCAAATCAAGGTTCAGTTAGTTTATCTGCCCATTTTTTATTTTGGGCTAAAATCAAAGAATTAATTATTTTTTAAATAAAATTGGGGCTAACTATATGAAAATGGTTTTTAATAAAAAAATCCACTCTCTTAAAATGTAAAAACCCTCAAATTTCGCCTTTGGGCTATAATTCGCCCCTAAAATTTAACATGGCGCAACCTCAACAACCTATGCAAAACTTACAAATGATGAGAGTTGAGCCCTGCGAGGAAGATCCAAATGTGATTATCGTGCTGAGAAGTAGAGTAACAACTAGGGATGATCAGGGAAAACAACTTGAAGAAGATAGATGGGTTAGCAAGGCCCCAGAGAAAGAAGTTAGTTTTGATTTGGCGTGTGTGAAGGAAACATTTATGGAAGTCAAGAAAAGCTTCGCTGAGGCATCTGCTTTAGGAAGTCATAAAAAAGTACCACAAATTAGTGCGGCTACAGAGGTTGACCCCTCTGTCCTTACCACATTCCTGGAAACCTGCATGAAACTTTTGTGTGATAGAAAGGTTGTGAAAGGTCTGCAAGAGTTGATAAACAAGTGTGCTGGTAAAGAAAACACTCCTAATGGACACCGCACAGTATGAAAAATTGGGAAACATAAGGCAAGGATAGGGCGCGAGATGAGGCTTACTACGCAGATAAGAGATTATGAGATAGGCCAAGTTATTCTGGATCTGGGGTTTGACACAAACGTTTTTCCTAAATAGACATGGGACAGAATGGAGAGACCTGCATTGTAGTGGTCTCTGATCTAGCTGAGGATGGAAAACCAACAGAAGATCATCCCTATAGGATGACTACATGGAGTCACCATAGATATAGAAGGCACAAGTGCGCTTGCTGATTTTGAAGTAATAGAAATTGTGGATGAAAACAATCTATACTCTACACTCCTTGGAATTGACTGGGCCATTGATATGAATGGAGTCATCAACTTGAAGAAAAGAACAATGTCATTCGAAAGGAAATCGTTTCAGGTTGTAGTACGGTTAAACCCTGCGGAAGGACCGCGCTATACTGAACCGGTTCGTGACTATGAATAAAGTGATGATGACTTGGATCAGATTTACAAAATAACTACACGAGATCAACACTGGATTAATCCAACAGCTAATGGAAAAATTTCATGGGACTGGGAAAGTTCTTGTACCTCAGATTCAGATGAAGAACTGGAGCTTTAGTAGAATAGGCTACATGAAGTATCCACACTGTGCTCCAAAATAATGACTAAATCACTATGCTGTGTGTCATCAGAGGTAAGAAATTTACCCTATTATGTTGGTTTAACTAACCTATATAATTTTTTTGATGGCTTTGAACGAGAGGTCCCTGAAGATCATTTCTTCTAAGCACTAGGTTTGGTGTTGCGTGCTACGCTCACACGATGGTGGGGTATACACAAGGACAACTTTGATGAATGGCGAGATTACAGAAGGATGATGAGGTTGCTATTTGGTCATCCTAAAATTCAACTAACTGAGAAGTACGATGGGAGAAATGATCTGCTCGATCATTTAGTGAAGTGGACTAAAGTTTATGGAACAAAATCGTAGCTAGAATGGGTGCATTTATTCTGTCATACTTTGGATACAATCCCTATAAATTGGTACCTGGAAACGAAGATTCACCATAACATTGCAGAGTGGGATATATTAAGGGAAGGATTCTTAATGAACTTCAGTTTTGAATATGGGTTTGAATGCATTGATGAATCTCTGCAGGTGGTTAAGGCAACGGTCTTCAGAATTCCGCAAGACCCTTTAGAGTTGGTGCAACCTAATTGGAGCACCCAATTAAGCCATCTGTTGGAATGCTATAATGTGATCGCTAAGGGGGAGGATGAAAATCCAAGAAATATCAATATTCTAGAGGCAGAAGGCCATTGTGAAGTTGAAGGTCTATAGATAGAGAACCCGGACATCACCGTGCCATTGAAAACCAAGTACGTAAACATTGGTACTGAGGCAGAGCCAAAGTTTACGAAGATCGGGGACTACTAGGATGATGCCACAATAGATAAAGTTGCTGAGTTACTCTTGGAGTACCAGGATCTTTTTCCTACCAAGTTTTTAGATCTCAGGAAACTTAATGATGCTTACGTCCATGATCCTTTTCTGACACCATTTACTGATGAGGTATTGGATAATGTTGGAGGGAAAGAGGCCTACTCCTTCACTAATGGATTTTCGGGATACCATCACATCAAGATCGCACCAGAGGATTGGAGTAAAACAACCTTTGTGACTGAATGGGGTTGTTTTCAGTATATTGTCATGCTGTTTGGACTCAAGAATGCAACTGTGATATTCGTTTAAGGAGTTCATCCATAAGTTCTTGGAGGTGTATTTTGATGATTGGACAGTGTTCGGCTTGGTGAAGCGCCATTTAGCAAGTCTGTGCCTGATGCTGGATACGTGCTACAGATACCAGATTGTGCTGAACCTGAAAAAGTGTCTATTTTGTGTCCCCTTTGGGATCTTGCTAGGTCATGTGGTGTGCAAGCAAGGGTTGATGGTGTACCCTGCCAAGATCATGGTAATAGTGAATTTGGAGGCCCCAAGGGTGTCAAACAACTGCGAGCAATGCTCGTACATAGAAGATATTACAGAAAGTTCATCAAGGCTTATGCTTAGATTACATGCCCATGGAGAAACTACTGAAGAGGGATGCTACATTTTATTGGGATGAAGAATGTCAGTATAGTTTGGATGTATTGAAGGAGAAGATGGTCACCGCACCGATTTTGGTCTTCCTGGATTAGAAAAAGGAATTTCATGTACATGTCGATGCCTCGTGCATTGTGTTGGGAGCAGTATTAACACAGGATGATGAAGGAGAGATGGACCACCCTATAGCCTTCATGAGTAGGAAATTATCAAAGGCCGAGAAGAAATACTCAACAACAGAGTGTGAAGGATTGGTTATGGTATATGCGCTTCAAAAGTTCAGGCACTAGTTGTTGGGCAGACATTTCAAAATGTACACAAATCATTCTACCTTGAAATACCTAGTTAATAAGCCTGTGTTGGGGGAGAAGATTTGCCAATGTTTGTTGCTATTCCAGGAGTATGACTTTGAGGTGATTGTGAAGCCAGGTAGGTTGAATGCAGGATCTGACCATCTGTCATGGGTTGAGATAGGAGAGGATCCTACTAATTTGGAGGAAAGATTGCCGATGCACAACTCTTCGTGGTGCACGTAGCAGATAACCATTTTATGGATTTTATTCACTTGTTGACTACAGGAATGACACCAGAAAGATACACCAATCAACAAAAGGAGGAGTTTGTAGTACGCGTGACAAATTTCTCCATAATTGCAGGCCATTTTTATAAGATGGGTGTAGATGAGATATTGCGATGGTATGTGCCAGATTTTGAACGAAATAGCATCCTTGCAGAAGCTCATGGAGGAGCCGCGGGAGGACATTATGTAGGAAAAGTGACAGTGCAGAAGATTTTGCGTGCAGGACTGTGGTGGCCTACAATGCATAAAGATCTAGAAGCATATTGTCGGGCATGCAATGCATGTCAACGAATGGGTAGACCATCGCAGAGGGACGATTTTCCACTGAATCCTCAAGTATCATTGCAACCATGTGAAGAATGGGCAATTGATTTCATTGGACCAATTCAAACCCTAAGAAAGAAGACATGTGCATGATATATCATCACTGTGACAGAGTATCTAACTAGATGGGAGGAGGTGTAACTAGTAAAAGATTGTACAGGGGCTACAACCGCAAAGTTCTTGTTTGAGTATGTGTTGACCAGATTTGGCTGCCCAAAAGTGTTGATGAGTGATCGGGGTACACACTTGCTAAATGAAACAATCAATGCGTTGATTGAAGAGTTCCAGGTTTATCATCAGAAGAGCACACCATATCATCCTCAAGCTAATGGAACAGTTGAGGCCTTTAATAAGATCTTGGAGAATGCACTGATGAATATTTGCAACGCACAACAAAATGACTGGCATGTGTGCGTACTTGTAGTATTATGGGTGTATAGGGCTACTTGCAAAAAGCTGATAGGTAAAGAAACATTTTAGATTGGTCTATGGTGTAGAAGCTGTGATGCCTATGGAATATATCGTGCCTAGTATACACATAGCAACTTTCACAGGTATGGTAGATTGCGAAGCCTTGGAAGAATGGCTTACACAACTGATATAGCTTGAAGAAGAAAGATTCCTGGCTGGATTCCATCAACAAGTACAGAAGGAGCGCAAAAAAGAATTACATAATCGACACATCAAGCTACACATGTTCAAGGTAAATGACTTGGTCTTATTATATGATAGCAAGTTCACTAAGTTTCTAGGGAAATTTCAGATCCACTGGCTTGGGACCTATGTTATCAAATAGATTACAAATGGAGGCACAGTTCAACTTGAAACGTTGAATGGACAACCTTTTCTAGGAAGGGTGAATGGCAGCCAATTGAAGCAATATACAGGGGATCCGATTCAATGACTATATGACAACAGGACAGTCTTAGTGCTCCAAGCATTTGTAAGGGAGCCCGAGACTATAAAATACACTGCCAAGCTGGGGGGACTCTATGACAGATGGGCTGCGTGGAAAATGGTGAAGTTATAGTATAAGAAACTGAGCGAAGGGAGCTACACTATGAAGGGAGATGCCATGCAACACAACAGGAAAGTGATCATTGGAGTCACTTTTCATGATTTGACAACCAGTAGATTGTTAAGAGGAGCGAGTTGGCTGAATTTAAGGCCAAAATATTTGAAGATCTACCACCAAAACAACATTAATGATTGAATTTTTGGGGGAATAGTTGGATTTGAATTAAAAAAAACCTATAAATTATGTGTGATGGTCCAACAAAGAACACTTCGCACACTTAGAGTTTTTGAGCTGTGCTATTTGTTGCTTATGAACCGCTTGTTCTTTGAGGATTTGGTCATGAGCCCAACATTTTCCAATTTGTCAGAATTAAACTAGAAATTTGAAACCATGTTAGGTCCGAGCCTTGCTGAGACTGTGAGCATTGTGGGGGATATTACCTCAGAAGGAGATGCTCCAGAGATGGTAAGCATGGAAGCTCCAGATCTTGTGGCCATGGTGCCAAGGTCGCCTAGGCCAAAGCCTACCCTCGTTAGAGAAACCCAGAAGCCAATGAAGGATAAGTAGAAGAAGTTGGTGCCAGTTCGTGAATCCCCTAGAAAAAATTCTGCCACTCAAAAGAAGAAGGACAAGCAGCCCGAGAGGGTTGTCGATTTGGAGGCTAAGGAGGGACAAGGCACCGAAGACATAGATGCTAAGGGACTAGAGCCCTTTAACAAATTACTTGATTACATTCCTCTACACAAAGGGAAGACAAAGGTCACCAAGGACCTGGATTTTGACAAATTCGTCATCTCTACGCCCTTGTTGCCGGAGCAGGTCCCCTTTGAAGGTCTGTGCCTCATGCAAATACCCATGCTAAAGATGGAAGATTGGGACCTAATGGACCATGAATGGTTCCCTCACCTTGCAACCACAAATTACATGAAGCATGTTTACTACCCGGATTCAGGTGTCACCAAGTTGGAGATAGTGGAATGGATTTGCAGAGTGGAGAACTATGGTTTGTTGAACTTGTTATGGGTGCCCCACTATCACTGCACTACTATTATTACCACCTGTGTGTGACAATTACTTACTCTCGTGCATGATGGGTGCTTATGGCTAGGAGTGCATATACCCATCACATACATGCTCATCCATAGGATCACACACCTGCCACATGAAGGCTTTAGTCTAGCCAAGGAGTTTGGCAGAAAGACAAGAGAAAATATTTGGTGGATAGAATGAAAAAGGGGCTTGACCTTGTGAAAAAGTCGCGGGGCTATTCCATCACATCTATCAACAATCCCACAATACAAATTGCCACCCAAATATTGGCTGGAAATGTTATGAGGAAGTGCCGCCATCACATACATGCTCATCCATAGGATCACACACCTGCCACATGAAGGCTTTAGTCTAGCCAAGGAGTTTGGCAGAAAGGCAAGAGAAAATATTTGGTGGATAGAATGAAAAAGGGGCTTGACCTTGTGAAAAAGTCGCGGGGCTATTCCATCACATCTATCAACAATCCCACAATACAAATTGCCACCCAAATATTGGCTAGAAATGTTATGAGGAAGTGCCGCGTGGACGAGGTTCTGACGCTTGTGGTATCGTTAGCTGCACAATGCGTGAAAGGCGTGCAATTTAACTGGTCAAGGTACCTATGCAGCGAATTCCTTGTGAATTGTCGCGGGGTCCAGGATGAGAGCAAGCCCTTCCACTATGTGTGGCTGCTTCTCTCCATCATGTTGGTCACATGGGAGCTACTGGAGGATAGCTAGTTTCCTCTGTTTAAGGAAGGATTGCCAGAGGCTGCACAATTCGCCTCTCTTTGGGCTATGAAGGACCCCGCATGGGTCACAGAAACAAGATATTTTGGGTCTTGATGGAAATAAGCTTCTGCATGGCCATCAATCAGCAGCCAATGTTGTCCCCAAAATTGTATGAGTAGTTGTCAGCATATGCCATGTTTAAATTTGACTTCCACCGTGTCTACATTCAGGCGCGAAAGAACTCACAACAAAAATGGTATGATTTACTATACTTGGTTACAGATCACGACATGCAGGAGGTGATCAAGTGCTGGATGAAAGAGTGGTGTGCCCCATTAGATTTGGATGTAGGAACTAGTAAGGGCACAAGAAGTTCCGCTGAAAAAAGAGGAAGGATACAACTAAGTAGGCTGCACAAAAGTTGGCTGCGCAGCAGAAAAAGGAAGTCACAGAAAAGCTTGGATGGAGAAGGAGCATGCTGCAAAGGACAAGGCTGAGCAAGAGCAGCACGAATCATAGAGAAGTGGTAAGTCCCCTTCTCCTACAACAGAGGAGGAAGAATAATATGAACAGGGAAGTGAAGGAGATGAGGGGCAGAGCACCCCATTTCAGCTAAGGAAGCGCAAAGAACAACAACAGGAGGGTTCCCACAAGAAGCAAAAGTGAGATAAAACACAGGTGGGCACCCCATAACCTTGACGGAGGGTGATCTTGATGATATCGACGACAAAGTCTAGGATAATACAATTGAGCTATTGCAATAGTTCGAGCAGTAGTACATGTAGACGCTGGGGAGCATCGAGAAGGATTTGTGTTAACTGCAGATCCAAACTAACAGAATACATGTGGGTGTAGGTCAAGCAAGCGCAACACAAACAAGCCTGGCACCGGGGATATGTCAGGTTGTATAACTGGTAAGGAAAATGGACCTTCGAGCAGTTTCTCTATCGAAAGGGTCCGTACACACGAAGTCAGCTGATGACCAAGTCATATTAAGCACCCTTAAGGACATCGCGCTGAACATTGTAGTGCTCTCCAACAAATTTCTTCATGCACTGTAGGCAAGAATAATAGAGGAATTGAGAGCTCGAGAGCAATGCGCCCTCATTTTAATCAACAAGTACCGGGTGAAAAATGAAAAAATGTTTTTCGAAAAGAGACAGGCCTTGAAAGAGAGAGGTAATATCTAGGCATAGAGTTCCAAGCTAGCGGTTGCGGTAGCAAAGGCGTGCAGAACAGTGCTGAAGTTGCACATACCTGAGGACGTACCATTGAAGACCAAGATCCGAAATTAGTTGCAGGCATCCATAAGGTAAAGGCAGAGGTTGGGAGAGTTTAATTTGAACTCAACATGAAAATCATAGAGCTACAACTCAAATCACAGCCTTCTACTCCACCCGAGGTCAGGGAGCATTGCAGAGCACCTATAAAAGAAGGAATGATCACTGTGGATGCCGCAGTCACTAACTGCTCAACCTTATTTGAACAGGTGATGGAATTGGTGACTATTCTGTAGGAAGACCAAACACTTTAGATACTAAACACATAAGTTCACGCAAAAGCAGTATGATGAGGTTTGGGCGACAATGTGCTCAATTGCTCCAGCACAAAGCCTCACCAAGTTGTAGGAGGGGAAGCAGCTCCATGCACAGGTAGAAGCAGCCCAATAGAAGGAGGCTGTACTTAAGGTCAGGTTGGGACCTTGGCTATATGAACCTTACCAAGTAACAACCAAAATTCAAGAGAAGCTGATGGGCTTGCAACAAACACAATGAAAGATCAAGCTGGTCGTAGAAGGTCCAACTATAGAGTAGGTCGTCAAGGAGGTTAAGCAGGCATCCACACAGAGCACCGCCGAAGTTGCAGTTGTACAGGTAGAGCTCGGGGATCTTCTTGGCAAGATCACCACACAAGCCAAGTGACTCGAGTGCAAGTCACGACCTTTGTGTTGGGGGCTTATTGGGATGGGGTCCCTTGGGTTAGTTTTGGGGTTAAAAACCCAAGTTTTGATGTAAATTTGGGTAAAGAGATGTAAAGTCTCCACAATTTGTGGATTCGAAGCGCGTAGATAGTTAGAAGTCAAAAGGGGTTTTAGCCCCTTGGTTATGAAAAGTCGAGTCGGTTTTGAGATCCACCTATGGTCCGCAGACCATGGGATTGTATGAAGCAAAGCTATAAATAGGTGTATCTTAGAGAGTTTAAGGTAGTAATCAATAATATGATGATGATGGTTGGAATGGGTCAATAGAAGATAGTGCAGAGAAGTGAGTCTTAGAGGAGAAAAAGGCTATGCAACTGAGTGCATAGAGGCCAAGAGTAGAGTCTGTAGCTGAGTGTGTGGACCCCTGCAGCTAAGTGCATAGGGCATTTTTGAGTCTGTAACCACATATTGAAGATTAATAAAGAAGACTGTTGGAGAAGTTCATGTGTTTATTTGTTTAATTATGTCATTTATGTTCACGATATATGCTATGATCGAGTAAATGTCTTTATGAAATATTGATGTATTCGTGCACGACTCTGTTGGATAAGTCTTGCTAACTGTACAAAATGTATGTTAATTATTTATGCGAAGCTTATAATGCATTCTGTTGTGTTTATTAAATACTTAAGTAGATCTGTGCAAACTCAAATATAGGGTTGTTTTATGCTGCATGTAAGTGGATATTTCATCTGTTAAGGGTTCGTGAAACCCTATCATAGAGCTTCGCGAAGATCTAAGGGCCATTTAAGTGAAGTTGCAGTACCAAGTCTTAAGGGCTTATAGATCTGCACGAAGGCAAAACTAGGGCTATATAAGACATCACACTGATATCTGGATGCTAAAACTTGGTTCCTACATCCCCCCATACTGCTTTGGGTGAGACTTTAGCCTATGCTACATGAGTTGATGCTGAAAGGGCCAATAGTGTAGGGTTTTGTTTGGCACAATTAACTTTGAACCTCGGTTAAGACCCACTAAGCCAACAAGGTTGCACTTATAAATGCATCAAAGGCTAAGCATGTCTAAGCAAGTGGTTTCGAGAGTTAGAATATCAAAAGAAGACTTAGACACTTAGAGAATCATCAATCGATGACGAAGTGACTGAGAAAAATCAAGGAACGATCGATCATAGGATTGCAAGGAGGCTTCAAAATACGAGTGGAGGAAAATTTTTGGAGGTTGTTTGTCGCAACAACAACAAGAGACTAGATCAAGAAGGATCTAGGCCAGCCAAAATCAATTGTATTAGATGTATTTGTGTGAGAAGTAGAACTATTTCTCAAGAGAGACAAATTTCTTTGTAATAAATTCAATTACTCCAAGGACAATCAACAAACTAGGCACACCAAGTAAGCAGGTTTTTCGTGTTGGGTTTCCTGAGAATACAAGTGTGTTAATATTTCTATGATGTATTGTTATCTTGATGTTTTTATTCTGTTGATTATGAATTTTTAAGAGACGTTGTATCTTAGTGAAAGTAAACTAAGCTTCAGTTTTCAATTATTCATCTAAGTAGTTGCAAAATTTCATGGAAAATTTAACATTTCTCTTCTTCCGTAGCATCCTTCCATTTGACTAGGTACTTTCTTCATGTTGTTGCCAATGTCTAATGTTTGATAGTTTATTATCTACTCAAATTATGATTTCGGATGATCAGTAATCATGGCTAGGGCATGCAGTGGCATTGCTATGCTTGGATCCTCTATATCCACCCCGCCCTTCTTCAATTGACTGATATGGAATATAGGATGGCAAAACCTCAAGTGGAAATGAAGCTTTAGCTTATAGGTGACATATCCATTCCACTCTACAACTTGGAATGGCTCCTCAAACCTCCTAACCAGTGATTTAGACATATCGAAAAGAAATGTGAACTGCTCCTTGTTCATCTTAAGGAAGACCATATTGTGGACACTGAACTTTGCATCTCTCCTATTTATGTTTTCCCATTTATTCATCCTCTCTGCCACATTTTTCAAGTATGCTTGAGCCTGTTGGAAATACTGAGAGGGGGGTGAATCAATATTTCCTATCAACTAGTATATTTATTGATTTTTTAGAGCATTAGGAACAAATAAACATGAACACATCAAGAGAATAATGCATAAGAAATTTTAAGTGGAAACCCTTCTAAGAGAAAAACCTCCAAACACTTTTCTAATAATTTTTATGAGTAAAAAATATGCTTAAGCTCCAATTGAACAAGGGAAACCCCAAATCCCTAGTACTCTATACAAGTGTTCAATTTACCAGCTCCAACTAGAAGGATGATCCAACACCCTAGTTTTATCAGCGACCATTGATAGTATGTTGTAACACTTGCAAGCTCCAACTTTCCCTAGCATCACCCTCCCACCCTAAAGTGTTTTTAGGGTACAACTAGAAGATGACTTCAATCACCTTCCTTGCAGCACCTAAAAACCCTAAAAATCATAGTTAAATAGACAAACAATCATTGGCTCCCATATTAGGGATAATGACCCACTTACAAAAACAAACTTCTGCAAAATATATAACAAATAAGCCTTTACCAGACTACAACAAAATGATATGGCAGTGAAACCCTTTCTGTAGACACAAAGTTTTTCAATTGCTAGACTCTGTTGTATAATGACAATGAAAACCCTTTCTGGCATAATCCTTGTATAATGAAAATGATAATTAAGCTAAACTACTTCAATACTAAACAATGTACCTGTATTCTTCTTGATTAGTTGATGCCTTCATGATGTCCTTAAAAAATTACTAAAGAAGTAGATGTATGCTGGAATGGCGATGCATCCAACTTGTGGGTTCCTAAAGTTGCTTCTGCATAGGTAATACTACAACCAAAATGACTCCCAAATATTAGTATTTTAGATGATAATCTTACATAACATTTATGAACTAAGTTTGTCAGCTTCAAACCATTGGATCTTGTCAATTCATCTTTGCTACAATCTTCAAATTTTGGATCAAGATTGATGAGATGTTATAAAAGTTAAGCTTTAGTACAAATCCTCAACCATACACTTGAATATGCCTTACCATATGTAGGGTTTAGTGGTGGTTTTTGTACTTGCACATTGATTATTTCTGCATCTTCACGATACGCAGAACCCCAATATTTCAAGCAAGTAATTTATTTAGTTGTTGGTTTTAAATTTTGGTTAAAATTTGGGCGGGTTAGAGGGTTTTCAATGATATTTTTTGGTCTCAATTTTTGTTTCATGCTCTAGAATTTGAAGGATTTTCATGTGCTTATTAATTGTTACTTAGTTCATGTTTTCCCACTCAGTTTTGAGCAATTTAGTGGTTTTCAAATTAGTTCGGAGGTGTAAATTTTGGGGTATATAAAATTTTCCTGAGAAATTGGGTATTTTGAATTCGTGGATTTTGAGGTTTGCTTCAACTGGATTTCTCTAATTTGGTTGAACTTTTGGTCTTGCAGTAAAAGTTGGAGGTGAACTTCAATAGTATTTATTGATTTAAGGCGTGCTTTTGTTTGTATCTAAATATGCTGGTTGGTCTAGCCAAAGCATTTTAATCTACTGCGTACATTGTTTGAGGGTTTGAAGTTGTTTCCCATTATAGACTATATACTATTACTTCCAAGCACTGCAAGGTATTGGGATTGTTTGAAAATAATGGAGTAGAGTGGAGATGGTGCGAAGAGAAACTTAGATGATGGAAGCAATGGTGAGCCACTTGAGGTTTCTGAAGAAGATCTAAGGCAACCTTTGAGACCTTTGAGAAAATAACAAGTGTTTAATATCCTGGTTAATGCACAAGTATAATATTTATTTATATTTGGTTAACTTGATGAGAGACATGGTTTTCTTAAGTTTTAAAAATTTATTTTATTTTTATTTGTTCTTTTCTAGTTTAGTTGCAGTGCTTATTCTAATTACAATTTATAAGTTTCAATCATTTCTCATGAAGACCATTTTTCTCCACAGTATGCCCTCTACTCATACACTGAGAGCCAGGTTACTGGGTTTTCAGTGTTCAACCTCCTTTTCCATTTCAATGATTTTGGACTATTTTTGGAAGGTTGATTTGGAGAGTGTTTTCCTCATGAAGTCCATTTTTCCCCATAGTATGCCCTCTACTCATGCACTCAGAGCCAGGTTACTGGGGTTTTAGTGTTCAACCTCCTTTTCCATTTCAATGGTTTTTGGACTGTTTTTGGGAGGTTGATTTGGAGAGTGTTTTGGGTCACTAGAACAATTGTGAATGAAATGAGATAGGATACACTATGATGAATGAAAATCCAAAATATGGTGCAAATATCTCAAGTCCCGCTTGAGGATGTTGGTGTCTATAAACACAAGTAACATTTGACTCCTCAAATTCGCCAACTCAAATGGAAAAGACTAGTTAACTTACAATTTTGGTTTTATGTATTAATGGATATTCCAAGTCATAAGGACTTCACTTATATAACTAATCTTTGTTGGCATTATGATTTTGGTTTGGCTCTATGGTATAGTGTTGTACTTGATGGCAACTCACTCATGTGGCAGATCTCAGTTCAGGCACTCAAAATCATGAAAATTAAGATACCCGCAGGTAATCCTAGAAGAAGTTGCGGAGCCGCAGGTACACCGACCAAGGAGTGCGTGCATGCACGCAGGTGATACGTTCAGAAGGTGCGGACCCTAGTTTCTCTCTCTCCAATGCATAAAAGCGCATGCATGTGGGAATATTCATGAATGGTTCATGGTATTAGTCTGAAAATTTTTGATCAAATGGTTTTGGTCCGTGGTATTGCATCCAAAAGTTTTGATCCCAAGTTTTGGGTTCATGGTATTGTGTTATTATGGTTTTGGACCATGGTTTTGTGAAAGGCTTGCCTATAAAAAGGAAAGGAGATCTCTTGGCCACACACTGGTGAAATTTGAATATCTTAAGATCTGAAATTTTTGGGTGTTTGGTTTTAAAAGCTAGATCTAAATCAAGGAGATAACTTAAGGCGAATCTACTGACATGTCATGATCTTTCGGGTGCATGAACAAATATGTGGATCTGACTGACTGTGGCACATTGGAGGACTGTAAATTTGGCCCTAATCAGAAGTCCGCAGGCGATCCGAAGGCGCAGTGCGGGGGTACGCAGCGCAGTAAAAGGCTCTGTGCGGGAGTACGCTGCAGCCAAAGGCTCAGTGCGGGGTACGCAACACTAGAGGAGGCACAGTGCGGGGCACACGCAGCACTAAAAAGGGCGAAGTGCGAGGTACGCAGGCAAGAAGAAGGCACATTGTGGATGTACGCTGAAAATCAGAAAGTAAAGGTGCGGATCTGAAGAAAAGTACGCAGAGCAGTAGAACGACTAGTGCAGATCTACGCAGTTCAGACTCAGGAGAGCTGCGGATATACGCAGGCCCCTGTTGGTGAAGTTGCGGGCTTATCTTGAAACATTTGTTGACTGTCTTTTATCTATTGCTGTAGAATTCTGGGTTTAGATTTCTGGTATTATCTTTCTGTTTACTGCATTTTGAAGAATTGGTGATTTAGTAGTTCATTGTATAAGGAGATTGGGTGATTTACATGTACCTGATGATTATTTGATGTTCATGGACCCAGTCTAAAAATTTATGAAACGTGGTCCTTAAAGAAGTAAAAGAGCTAAGGGGGTTGTAGCTCCCTTCCAGGAGAGACTGGAAAATGAGAGAGAGTTGTAGCTCTCAGCAGGTTGCAGCTTGCGTACTGGTAAAGGACTGCACCAGCAGTACAAACCATTGTAAAAGAAGTTTCTAATTGAAAGAAGATAGAGACATATTGCAGCAGGTGGTTTTCACCCACATTGGGTTTCCACCTTATATCTGGTGTTCTTTGGTGTGACTATCTGTTTTTTCTTGTTTCATGCTCATTATTATATACAAGTTAATGATCAATAAATTAAGGAAGGCATATTGAAAAGAATTTGATAATACTGATTCACCCCCCCCTCTCAGTATTATTTCCAACAGTTGTATGCCTCCTTTGTAGTAAAAGTCCCACGTGGTGTATATCCCAATCTCAAAATATCCTTCTTGTTTGAGAATAAGATTTTTTTGTTCATGAGTTCTATGTAAATCTCATTATGGATTTGCTCAGTTCCTTGTGGGATTATTTGTGTCGCTTTTAGCCATTGCCTATATCCCTGATTGAGGGCTGGAGTCCAGTGCTGATTAACTTTTTTTTTAGGATATTCTGACAGATAGGAAATAGTTAAGTATAACTTGGTCTATTGTAGAGTTAGGTAAAGTGTGTTTCTTTACTATGTACTTTTGTAACTTACAATCTGACGGTCACGATATGTAGTGATCTAACGGTTCTTTCTCTCCTCAGTATTACCGACACTTGATCTGTGGCTTAACATTTGATTGGTCCATGATCTCTATTTAAAGAGCATGGAGGGTCATTTGTAGGTTAAGTTTTCATGAGAGAAGTTTATGTAAATTTTTATTTCTTTTATTAATAAATTGCTTGAAGTGGCCACGTTGGCTCAGGTCATGGACTGTTTCCCTCTTTGAGGGTTTTAACCACGTCAAAAATACTGGTGTATTGATCTATGATCTCTTTGTGAGCAATTTCCTTTGGTGTTCTATCTGAGGAACTTATCCTGTAAATTCCTACATGGTATCAGAGCTAATTTGAGGGCCACGTCCGTTGGTGATCGAAATCTGAAGCCGATAGAACTGCATCCGACTACCATTTCCTAGATCTGCTATTTCTGACTGCTTTCGAGCCGAGAGGACTGCTCTGTTGTGTTAGGATCATCTATTCCAGTGAGGAACCCCTTTCATTTCAGGCGAAAAGGTTTCTGGTAGCCCTAGCTACGTCATTTTTAAGATCTGGAGGTATACAATGTTTATTTGCAGTTTCTAGTTTTTTTTCTCTCTGTTTATTATTTCGGTTTATTTAGCTTCTTTTTTTATTACCGGATCTATACCTTTCATTTCTGTGTATTCTCTTTGCCATGCGACTCTGTGGAATCTAGGCAAATCAGAAACAAAGAGGAAGTTATTTTCTCATGCGTATGCTCTTTTCCGTTGTGCCTTAGTGTGATCTCGGAAAATCAGAAACATTGAGGAAAACATTTAGTTTTTGGGTAAAGCTAACTTCAAGCCGTAAGTTTTGTTTTTTTTTTGTATGTCCGTGTTGGGTTTTGTGTTTTTTGTTTTGTAGGGAAAAAGAGCTTTCTCAAGCAAGCACACACCCCAAAACTTCAGTGACCAAAAAAAAAAACAAACCCCCCCCCCTCTCTCTCTCTCAAACTTTTAGTTTAGCTCACTTGGTTCAAAGCTAATTTATGAGAGTAGAGGTCTTGAGTTCAAATCTCCTTTTTGTTGGAAAGGGGGCGTTTTTTTCATTTCCGCACATTCTCACACTTCGTCGGCGTCTTCATTGACTTTTCTTCAAAAAGCCATAACTTCTTCATCCGGAAGCCGTTTTCAGAGCCATTTTTTTTTAACCAGCCTAATTTTTCGAGATATTTCCATTGGAACACTTAGTTTCAGCACACATAGCTTCAATTTCTGTTAAAATGGAAAGTCCATGCCAAGTTTTTCTTGATAACACCAATTACTTCCAATGGTGGTCCTACATTGTGGATTTACTTAGAAGTAAAGGTCTTTACAAAATAGCCACAGGCTAAGAAACCAAACCCAAAGATGAAGATAAGGCAGCTAAATGGGAAAATAGGCAAGATCAAGCACGAGGGTTGATAGGGATGTCTATTTCCCCAGATCTTAGATTCCATATTGCAGAACTTGATACTCCTGATGAAGCATTCAAACAGATTACTAAAGTTTTTGGAATAAAAAATGAACTTAGAGCCCATCAACTTGAAATTGAGTTGCTTACATTGGACCCCAATAATTTTTCTTGCATTGGAGATTTTTTGTCCAAGTTCAAGACCCTTAGACTTCTCTTCGAAGGTATTAAGGTTAAGAAAGAAGATAGTAACCTTATCTATTCCATTCTTACTAAGTTGGGACCAACCTACTCTGTGTTTGTTTCCACCTTCCATTCTACAAGAGAAGCCTTCATTTCTCAAGGACAAGCCTACAGGTCCCCTTCCTTTAATTCTTTTTGTGATTCTTTAATAAGAGAACAAGAAAAACTCTTACACCTTGGTCTTCTTAATCTTGAAAACTCTTCTAAGAAAGCGTTAGCCGCCCAGCAGCAACCAAATTCAAAGAATCCTAAGAAGTTGTATCCTAAAAGGAAATGTCCTAAACCAAAAGGGTCCTAAGCAATTTCAGCCTCAAAATGAAAAATCATTTCACCAAAATGATAAGGAAAATAAAAACAAAGGGAAGAAGACTGATAGACATTGCCACTTTTGTAATCGAGATGGCCACTTA
>APFE031344951.1:0-11468 GCA_000404065.3 Pinus taeda | reverse complement strand
AGACCTAGCTTCTTTAATTGGAAATTAATTTTGTTCTAACCCTTAGGTTATTTTAAATACATTTTTAAGTTCTTGGACAATCAATAACATTGACAATGTTGAAAGGTTAGGTGATGTCAATGCTACGCACCAAAAACATCCAAAGATAATAGTGGATAGAGAGGTGGATATTTTTATGTTCTTCACGAGCATATTAGAAATACTTCAAGTATTGTCACGTGGGTTGTGGCTAAGTGCTAAATATATTGAGATTTGTTTAGAGAGACCCAAGTTCAATCCCCAATGCAACTAATTTTTGTGCTAACCTTCATTCAATGTCTTACTTTTAATGTTGCTAGGGAAGAATTCTTAGGTAAACCCAACCCTAATTGGCTCGGAAGCTCCAAGATTTATTGTACTTGAAAATCCAGATTGCCTTAAATTCATTGGATTCATGGACCCATTTCGATTTATTGTATTTGAAAATCCAAATTGCCTTAAATCCATTGGATTCATGGACCCATTTTGAGTTTCCAAGGTTGGAGTTTGTATAAGGTTCTTATTCTTTGTCCCATGGCTAGGTTTTGCTTATTATTATAAACTCTAGGTCTCAATATCGAATCTAGAAAGGTTTTCAATATAAATCTTTTTGTTTTTTGGAAGGTTTTGCCATCTTTTGTTGTAATTCTTCACATTCGTAGTTGTCAATGATAAAATCTGGGGGTGATTTGATGTTTCTGTAGTTAGGTCCAAGATTCAAATTGGAGGGAGATTTAGGCGTTGGATTGAGGTACACGAAGATTCTGAAGATTTTATGTTTTAGTGTAGCTTACAACTGTTATGCTTCTCCAAAGCTCCTTTGTGGTATTTTGCAAGAATTTTGGTAGTTTGTTGTATAATTTTGTATCATATTTCCAGAAGATACATTCTTCTTCTTGTAAAGGCTTAAGGCATTCAACGCAGTTTTGAAGTCTCTTGTGGTTTAATTTTTTTTTTTTTTTGTGTATGTGGCAGGATCCACGACTTTGAGATTTATTTAGGGCATGTTGGGTAAGAAGTTTTTAGATTGGGATTGTCAGGATTTAAATGCTTAATGATAGATTTAGTGATGTTAAGTAGAATTTATTGGGTTATTTAGGTTAAATAGTGCTATTATAAGATGGAATAAATCAAGATGAATGACTTCGAAGATATCAAAGGATGGTACACATTGTAAATTGGATTATGTTGAAAGTTGAAGCTTCATCAACATAAGGCTCAAGGCCATTTCAACAATATACTTGTTAACAACCAAACATTTCACATGTGGTAATTTAATCTAGGTGAGGAGTACAACAATAATTACTCCCAACCACTCTTGCTAGGAACAATTCACAATTTTGTTTAGATTCTCATGTTATTGACTTATTTCATTAATATTATTTGAAAGAATGGATTTGAAATGTGAATAGGCTACATACAATTTTCATGATTTATATTTATGTTCCCTTATATGTCTCACTAAGAATGTAAAGATAATCATGAATGGTGTAGGATGAATAGTCTGAGGCTATATCTAAAGTTGATAATATGTCAAAGTTATCCAATTCCTTTATCAGGGTTAGTGTTTCTTTGAAGCCCCTGAAAAGGAGACAAGTCATTATCTATAAAATGCGACTACTGAGATGATGATTACACTAGCTATTTACTTAATATCTAATGATGTTGGTAAAAACAATTTTCAAGTTCAATACAACTTATGATTTAGTTGATAATTAAATGTTAGTGTTGCACACCTTATTAAGCAATTATTTATAGTCCAGGCAATATAGACTATATATATATATATTTTTTTATAGTTTTACTTGTGATAGATCACTATTTCTCTGCAAAACTTTTGAAATTGCTATGGGAACTTATAAGAGAGCTTGTGCTCATAGGGTTCTACAAGGCCATGATTTATATAAGCTTTCTTGATAACAAGGTCACTTGATGAGAATAAAGGCTATATCTCTTAATCTCTTTAAATATGCCAAAAATTCCTAGAACAAGCTAAACACTAATTTTTTCTATGAGATGAAATATATTGGCATCAATGCTATTTGTAAGATTTTAAGACAAAAAATGTTAGCACTTCATAAATCTGGAGAAGTTGGTGTTGTAATTGAATTTTAGACAATTTCAAAGTCTTTCATCTTTTAGGGTTTTTTGTTTCTAGTTATTGTTTACTTACATGTCATAATCTTTCTATATTAATTGTTTATGTGAGAAGTGACATTCTATTTCAACTTTAAAGGGGTTGTTGACCTTCAAGCATACTTATTCTTTGTGCTCAAATTTAGAAGGCAATTCTTAATGTACATTTTTTGCTTTTTTATTCACTCTCTTGAAGGTGCTCTTAGTGGAGGATATGCCCTAAATATATTATCGTTGAGCTATTTTTTTAAAATATTTTGCTGTGAAAGCCTTACACTAAATTTGGTGATCTCTTTCCATATCTATTCTGTTTATTTTCTCCTAAACTTGTTTATGTTGAAATCTCTTTGTGTGAATTATAATTTTATTCTTATTTCCTCATTTGCTTTAATATCCCTTTTTTTATTATTGGATTTACAATTTTACTCAGAAGGCATATATGATCTCGTGAAAAAGAAATATATAAGAAGTGTAGTTTAGATTACCCTATATATGGTTAGTATGATTCTCCCCTTAATTTTATTTATTTTCCCTGTCATTTCTTTTTGTAGGTTGATCCATGGGGGATTTTAATATTGAATCTCATGGTTTACATAATAATTCATAACATGATGATTTCTAGTTGCACTACCCCCTGTCCATTTATTTTCCCCATTGTTGAAAGGGGAAATTTGCTCCTAAAATTTTTGTAATTGTGCATACTTATTAGATTGATGAGTTGGAAAATATCCTTGATACTTTTCATATCACAATATTTCCTATAAACATTTTTTTTTGCACTAGGATTATTGTTTTGACCTATCCTTGGATTATTATTATTATTTCAATACATGTAGAGATAATTAAAAATCAATTTTGATTACAAATTATAATATATGTAGCGTCCTTCATTTGCAATGTGTATATTTGGGAATTTTTGAGTCAAAGTGCATATTGTTTGGCCACTTATATGCCATAGAACAATCAAATTATATTTTGTAAGCATCTCTACATATTTTAGTTCTCAAAATTATTTTTATTTTATAAATGAACCGGGTCTTTGGGGAAACTGGGCTTCTAGAAAATAATGGATATTTGGGATTTGGAGCTAGAGAATCTATGTAGATTTTCATTGTTTTATTAGAAGTACAAAATAAAAGGAAATGACGTAGAAATGACTAAAACTGGAGAAACACTATAAGAAAAGAGTTCTTTTGGATTGGGTTTTATAAGATGAGGCTTCTCATGTATGCATTTGGAATATTTGCAATAAGAATAATATTTTAATAAATGAGATTTAAAGTTGTCATTTCATGTGTATAATGTTAATTGTTTCTAGTCTCTATACATTGAATTTCTCTGCACATTGTTGTGAAAAGTTAGACATCTTTGTAAAAATACCTTATGAATTGTGTCTAACATATTGTTTGATCTGTAAACCACTGTGGATATTACATTGGATAGTTTGTCAAAATAGATTCGATAATATTACACACTATTACAGTTTTATTTAATTTCTAGATCTGTAAAATTAACTATAATTAATGCATGCATGTAAAAGTAAATTAAGCAGAAAAGTAGAGAATGACAAAATAAACCCACACACACACATAATACACAAGGTATGCTATCTGGGAAACCCTTTTGGGAGAAAACCCAACTGGAAGGTGAGGCCGCTTCGCTCTCTTTCTTTGTTTGGAAATATGGTTGCAGATACAAATAATTAATTAAGAATGTTTTCAGCGATATTCACATCAAAATTCATTTGTCGACGCGTTTCGAACCAACAAGTGTGGTTCATCGTCAGGACAAGATGATGATGATGATGATGATAATAATAATAATAATAAAAACAATAATAAATAAATTTAACAAAAAAACTAATTAATTATTAATTAACTAATTAATATTATTTTTCGTGTCTCTTGGCCCAGTCAAATGTAGTCGTTGCCTAGTCCTTTCCTTGGTCAATTATAGCCGTTTTGTTTTTTAGCCGTTAAATGATGGATCTCTCTATTTAACTTGTTGCCATGAGCTAGTTCTTCATCTTGTACTGACGATGAACCACTGTTGCTGGTTCAAAATGCATCGATAAATGAATTTTTGATGTTATTATCGCCGAAAACCTTCTTAATTAAATTGATATGAATCACAGAAGCCTAAATTCAATAATAGCAAAGAAGTAATGTCTGTGGTCCGTGGGTTGTTATAGTGCACAAATCCTCTCTGCATTCTCTACCTCCTATCTCTCCTAGCTATCTTTGCTCAACTATGGAACAAAATTCTCTCGAAATAATGGAATGCCTCTTCCTCCTAGTGGCACGGTTATAACACAGCTCAATAGCCTACTAGTGGTTAAGTTTCACTACATCAAATCTTAACTAGAGTTACAAAATAGAATTTTCTAGAGTCATTTACATCAAAAACATGTGGCTAGCCCCTTTTCCATGAATAATGGGGTTCGACGTGACATCCTCCCTAAAAATAGGTGTGAAAACATGAAGGTCAACTTCTGAGTGGCATAACATTTGCGTACTGACTCTGATTGACGTAATTCTTGCTTGGTTGGAAATATTTATGTGTGTAGAATAGCATGAAAAGGTGTTGTGCCTAAGTGGCAAAGTGTTACCCCCCAAAAAAATTCCTTTGATGCCTCAAAACGCCCCCAAAATTTTTCAGACCTCGTTTCGCCAAACTGGGTTCTTCCAGTAAAAACAGTCCCGTGAGATGACTCCTTCCACTTTTCCACTCCAAATGCATCAAGATGGATGGAAAAAATATAATGATCCAATTCGGATCACACCTCCCCATTTTGGGAGGATTTTGGTCCCTAAAAGCTTTTACTGAATGAGGTGTGGAAATGTTTCCTCCACCTTCTCTTTGGTGTAGCATTTAGCTTTGCCTAGAAGTTGTCCCTTCAACCCAATCTGCCAAAGGTCTTGTTGCCCTTCTCTTGTAGTTCTAGACCTCTTCTACAAAATTGTATCTTCTGTCAGCTTTGTCTGAGCGTCTGGTGCCAAATCTTCCATGGAAGGTAGGAAATGTTCCTCTTCCTGATCTAGCATAGAAGGCTCATAGAGTTTCAAATTATATACATTTAAAACTGAGTAAATGTGCATATATGGTGGTAAAATGACTTGATAGGCATTATCACCCACCATTTCCAATAGCTCAAAGGGGCCATACCTTAGAGCCTTGATTTTCTTACCAGACCCCTGCAGTCTCTCCTTGTTTAGCTGTAGCCATACTATGTCTCCCAACTTGAATGATTTCTCCGTTATGTGTTGATCATGCCTAGCCTTATAATTCACCTGCAACTTTTGTAGTGTTTACTATACCTGTAGATGGATCTTCCTGATCTTCTCTATAAATTTTTCAGCCCTCAAAGAATCTCCTGTAAGGTCTTCCTTCACTCCTCCTTGCTGCCCATATGAAATAGCCAAAAGTGAAGGTGGAAAATAGCCAAAACAAGTTTCAAATGGGGACTTTCTTGTAGAAGTGTGGACTGCTCTATTATAAGAATGTTGTATATATACTAGATTTTCATCTCAAATTTTTGGATGCTTCTGGTTGTAACCCCTCAGAAGCTGCACCAAAGTCCTATTGACTACTTTTGTCTGCCCATCTATTTGTGGACAGAATGTTGTAGATCTCTTCAACTTGGTCTCCATCTTCTCCCACAATGTAGTCCATAATGCACTGAGAAATCTTGTATCCCTGTCTAAAATGATGCTCCTTGGTATCCCAAAGTGTACCCAGACCTGTCTAAAGAACAAGTTTGTTGCTTATTGTCCACTGATGGTATTTTTACAGGGCATCAGAACACACATCTTGTTGAACCTGTCAACCACCATGAACAGGTACTCATGTCCCTTCCTAGTTGTCTGTAAAGCTCCCACAAATTCCATGGAAATGCTTTCCCAAGGACAAGTAGGTACATGTAAGGGATGATATAGACCTTGTTTCCTGTTGCTAGGCTTGGTGGTACAATAAAACATTCATCCTCTTATGAACCTAGCTACCTGCTCTTGCATCTTGGGACAATACACATACCTCTACAAGCTAGCCATGGTCTTCCCTACACCAAAGTTCCCTACAACCTTGGAGGTGTGAGCCTCTCTAATCAGCTGCAAACTCTCACCTTTAGGAACATATAGCTTATCCAACATGTAGAGTAACCCATCCTAGAGATGGTAGTCAATAGGTTTGTTTCCATCATGCACATGACTCCAACTCTGCAACTGCTGATACCTCCTTGAATTCCTCATCTTCTTAATATGCCTCTCTGTATGCATCATGGGTGAATGGCTCCATGTGCATATGAGTCCCCAAAGTTGTAACATTTGATGTGGGTTTCCTTGAAAGCATATCGGCCAAGTTGTTTGTGCTTCCCTTCTTATACTTGATCACCAAATGAAACTACTGTAAAAACCCCATCCACTTGTAATGTCTAGTCTGTTGTCGCTTACTCTAGGCTTACAAGTATTGTAACGACTAGTGATTTGTGTGGATTATTGTATCCTTTCAAATTAGATAGTTCTTCCACTTCCTCACAACTTTCACAATGGCATAGAGCTGCTTATCATAGGTAGGGTAGTTAAGAACCGGCCCATGAAATACTCCATAATTGTAGCAAATGGGCCTTCCTCCTTGTATCAAGACAACTCCCATAGCAGACCCACTTGCATCTATCTCCACTTCAAAGGGCTCATGCAAGTTTGGTAATGTTAGAACTGGTGTTTCACTAATCTTGTTCTTTAAATCATCAAAAGCCTTCTATTGCCCTTTTCCCTACTAGAAACTCTTGCCACTTGTTGTCATGGCGTGGAGTGGTGTTGCTACCACTGAAAACGAGGCTATGAATTTCCTCAGGTACTATGATACTCCATCGAAACTCCTAGCCTTAGTAACATTAGTAGGCACCTGTCATTTCATGATGGCCTCCATATTGGAAGGATCTATCTTCAACTATCCTCCACCATTTGCATATCCCAAATACACCAAGGTCTTCTACACAAACTCGCCCTTCTTGATATTTTCTAGAAGCTGGTGCTTCTTCAATGTTTCCAGCACCTGCGTCAAATGTGAAATATGCTCCTCCCAGGTAGCACTATATACTAGTATATCATCCAAGTAGATAATAACAAATGAATCTATAAAAGGGCGTAATACATCATTCATTAATCTCATAAATGTAGTTGGTGCATTACATAGGCAAAAATGTATAACTAACCACTCATACAAACCTTGCCTGGTTTTGAAGGTCGTCTTCCATGTATCTTCTTGTTTGACTCGAACTTGGTGATATCCAGACTTCTAGTCTAGCTTGGTGAAATACTTTTATTGCTGCAACTGATCTAGAAAATCGTCTACACTAAGCAGGGGGTATTTGTTCTTGAACATGATTTTATTCAACGCCCTGTAATCTATACACATCCTCCAAGTCCCATCCTTCTTTGGAAAATTTATGATGGGTGACCCACGTGGTGATGTACTCAGTCGAATGACACCCTGTTCCAACAGTTGCTGCAATTTTTTCTTCACCTCACTTGCTTCTATAACAGACTGCCTGTAAAGCCCAATATTTGGCAATGGGGAGCCTGGCAATATATGTATCTTGTGCTCCACTTCTCTCTTAGGGGGTAACCCTTTAGGCTCTCGGAACACGTCCATGTATGCACATAACAACTCCTCCAATTGTTGTTTTTGTTTCTTAGTACACCCCTCTAGGGATTCCTTGCCTCTTATTGACTCCTTTACAGACTGACCTTCTCTTGAAAGTAATCAAACATAATTCTTGTTGGAACTGATCAATTTCTTGGCCTGGTTTCCACTTACTAGTGAAATTTTATACTTGCCTTTGTGTGCATTGATGATGAATGATTTTCCATCCTTGATGATTCGGTACTAGTTAGCTCTCCTCATGAATATTGCTTCACACATGTACATGTATGGACTCCCAAGCACGGCTCCACATACATCAAGTGGAACCACTGTTGGGTTGTGTTAAATTATTTCCACGATTATCCCTTGCACGGGGGGATTGGAAGCTCCTTCTATACGTTGCGTCAGGTGACTGCCCCCACTGTCGGGGAGAATGCACGGGTGTAGTAGCCCCCCTGCACGTGGTCTAGGGCAGCACTCTGGGAAATTTTTTTGGACCCTATATTAGGTGGGCGGACCTACCTATGGTTTTTTGATGGATTTCACACATGGTTTTGGGCATGATGCCTTTCTGTCCATGGTATTTTGTAGACCTGACCAAGGGAACTACGATTATGTTCTAATCCAGGGTTAATGGATTGGGGTTTATGGATGCTTCAACATGTATATATATGTATTGTAACAATGAAATGAATATAATGAAAAATCAATTTGGTAGTCCTGGTTTTGGGATCCAGGGTGAAATCTCTTTGTATATATGTTTACATTTTATGCTCTCGCCATTTTTTATTTTCTGTTTTTTAGAGTTCATATGGAGGTAATTTTTGTACAGGTTTAAAACCTACATTTGGTATCAGAGTTGTTTTGGCTTCAAGGGGATGCATTTTCTGCTGAGGGTTTTTTGCTCAAGCCTATGGTAGACCTTGTTCAATGGGAGATCTGCGTGATCGATTCTTGTGGTGAAAGAAGATGGCGAACAGTGGAAAGATAGAGATTGAAAATTTAATGGTTAGAGTTTTGCGTTGTGGAAACTCAAGATAGAGGATCTATTGGTGGATAAAGTATCAGTGGATCGCAATAGATCTAGGTACTAAACCAACAATAATGTCAGTTGAAGACTGGGTGAAGTTGTATCAAAAGGAAAAGAGTACAATATGATTGTGTGTCTCATATTGAATGTATCAGGGGAAGCTTCAGCAAAGGCTTTGTGGGACAAGTTAGGGACTTTGTACCAATCTAGGTCTCTAGTGAATAAACTGTTCCTATGGAAAAAACTGTATAACCTGAGGATGAAAGATGGAGACTTGGTGACAGAGCATCTGAACGCATTTAATACTATTGTAAGCCAATTATTATCTATTGATATTAAAATTTCAGATGAAGATAAGTGCATCAATTTGATGTGTTCTCTACCAAATTTGTGGGATAGTCTGGCTGTTGCAATAGGTAGCAATGCAAATACCTTGCAGTTTGATGAAATAGTCTCATCCTTGCTATCGGAGGAGATGAGACGGAAAAATATGGAGGACCAGAATGGTGATGCCTTTTTTGTATGAGTACGGTCCCAGAACAGAAACAAAAATAAGTCCTCGAGTGGGAGATCTAAATTTCCAAGAAAACCTGTAAAGGTTTGCTTGAAATGCGAAAAGGAAGGGCACTTCAAAAGGGACTATAAATCTAAAGCTCCTGAGAAAGGAAAGGGATCTAATGATGCTCCTTCTGCAAAGGCGAAAACCACCTCAGATGAAGGTGGGGATGTGTACTTGGCTTCTTCTTCAATTAACACATGTAATCATGAGGCATGGTTGATTGACTCAGGTGCATCCTTTCACTTCACTCCCCATAGAGAGTGGTTATGCAAGCATGATCTAGGTGGCTCTAGAGAGATACACAGGACAAAGAGGGCTTATAGAAGCTCGAAAATTAAAGTGATCAGAATGCTTTCAAACTAGGACCAGAGTGTATATCTTTTCATCCTGATCGTAGCGGTGCGAATGGTTCGTCAATCTGAGCTCGTATGAGGGACAACGAGGCAATCAAAGTTTTGGTCAAAGTTGGACTATGGGCCAAGTTTAAGTGTCCTGCAATTTGACCGACCCCGGGGCATGAAACTTAGGTCCCGAAAGTGAGCGAATTTGTTGGATCGTTAATTTATCTAATATCCCTTATATTAGACAAATTTGAAAAAATATTGGATATTATAAAAATAAAAATAAAAATATTAATTTGAGTGGCGGGCCATGACCCCGCCACCCCCATCGAATCAACTCATAATAAAAATTATTTAAAAATTGGGCCGACAGGTCGTGACCCCCACTGACCCCAAACCACATAAACAAAGTCAATATTAATGGACCAACGACCATGACCCCGCCGGACCCTCCAACCACCGAAACCATAACATATTATATATGGTGGCGTAGGCCACCTCCGGTGGACCCGGCCCATGCCTCAACCATCGTTGCCATGTAATGAAACGAGGGTGGTGGGGTTTGAACCCACTCAGCTGGTGTGGCCAGCCCGCCTCATGGTTACCCTCACAAACCCCATGCCATTTAATACAAACACGCCATAAAACTCAAACCTCCGTGCTATTATTAATACGCCCAACCAAAAAACTTTAATGCAACCAAACATAAACGCGCCAACCTTTATGGATAATACATATGCTACAAGAGTTAAGAGGCAGGTCACGTAATGTGGACCTGATCCCCCCCACAAAAATAAATACACGTGGATTTTTGGGAGGCGGAATTTGATCCCCTGACCTCCCCTTAACTAATTACCTGTTTTACCAATGGGCCAGTGGGGCCTTTTTGTAAACTCCGCCCAAAAATTTATAAATAAACTCATTTTTGTCAGTGTGTTGGGTAAGCATGAAGGAGCCAAGAGCATGCATGTGGATCGAGGAATTTTTAATATAGGGTGGAACCATGAACCTGAGAAAAACACAGGTGGAACCATGATTGGGTGAAATTTTCGGGAGGATGAAATTTTTGTAGTGTCCAAATTGGAAAAACTTTATGTCGATACTACACCTCTTGGCGACACGAATCGGATGGAGTAGTCAGAATTTTGATCTGAGAAGAAGATTTGTAGAGGACTTGGAGGAGGGAATCTTTGAGGAATCTAGGGGAAATCTAAAAGATTCCTTAAGCCCCAGATTTCCACTTTCTCAGAATTCAGAAATTTGACAATCGATTTTGCACTATTCAATGCCACAAATCTGATGGTCCATTTAGATTTTCCATTTTCTCATTTCATTTTTTGGCCACTGTTCAAAGTGGAGTGCAGATGTCAGCATTCATGTATGAGCAGTCATTCCATGAGATTCAACGCCGTGAGATTGATTGTATGGCCAACTTCAACAATTTGACATCCTTTTCTTCAGATGGCCTTGGATGTGAGTTATATGTAGTGTGTTCGTGTACTTCTTTTTGCTATGCATTGTGCTGCACAAATCCCTGTTTGATGTTTGATGTGGAATCTTGTTTCTTACTTGTTTCGCGATTCCTACTTGCTGTGACACGGAATCATCTGTGGGATGTACTTATTGTCATGATTCGTCATGCTCTGTTTGAGATCCATTTTTCCTTATGTTAATGGGATACTCATGTGTCGCCATGTATGTTTGCATTGAGATCCCTTTTATGCCATGTTGGCGGGATGCT